>WIQG01000058.1:600000-803743 GCA_014925785.1 Mycena galopus ATCC 62051 | reverse complement strand
TGCCTGCGGACATAAATAAGTTTTTAAAATGCCTTCGGACACGCGGACGGACAACGTAATTTTGCGTGAGATATACGTCAGGGGTAATGTCGGATAGAAGCAAAGGTCAGATGAGCAGCGGAGTTTCAAATGGCTTCAGACAGAGCGGCTTAATTTTAATAAAGGGGTGAAACAGATGAAAACTAAACAGTTTACAGTAAACCTTTTCAGTGTTCAAGATGATTTGTGGCCTACAGCACCCGCAATTTGCGTACACAGTGTGAGGACGGGTACGTACCGCTGCGTAGTTGGCCCAGGTTTTGCTGATGGATGGCTACACAAGGTACTTTTTTCCGACAAGCCAATCTCGTTAAAACCAAAAAAAAAAAAAGCCAGGCCGTGCTCTAAGTTGCAGACAGCTGTAACAGAATAAGCAACACTGAGTTTTAATCTGAAATGCAACATAACGGTAACAGTAAGGTTTCAAACTCATTCGACAAGATAAATACGCTCCGATCTAAACTGCACCTCTGAACGTTGAAGTCAAAGCCGCAGAATTCCTGTATTGGACAACAAAAAAACATCTAAATACTCGGAACAACTGGCGGCTCGTAACTCTCTCCTTAGCACTGAAGTGAGTTATCCGATCATCCTGATTCACCATTGGCATCTACCTCACCCTCGTGAGAAAATACAAGGAGCGTCGAGAGTATGGGAACGCACACTGAACCGATTGAGCTAAATTGTCCAGGCCCAGTCTCGCTGACACCCGAAATTAGTAAAAGTAGGGTTGTGTCTTCAGAGGATCTACTGGCAGGCGGTGCCCTAATGTTCCCTCAGCAGCGGCTACACACACAGAGAGAGCGTTACATGAAGTCCACCAAGCAGTTCGTGAGGCTCTCTGTCCGGTTTAATGCTGGATACTTGACCGACCAGTCTTGGAGATCCGTGATAGGGGTCCAACTGCTCCGCTCCAGGTCCATGTGCAGACAAAACCCAGTAAAGTTTATGTCAGTGCACAATGTTCAGTGAGATTTGTCACCGGACGCGTTGCAGATAGCGCGAGATACATACATGCCGCCCAACACACATTTGGACAAAGGCTAATCGGGTTTATTCAGTCTAATCAATGACAATGGAAGAGTTAACTCACTCTTGCGTCAGTGGATACTGCGACCAAAGCGGCTACAGAGATCAAGCGCTGGAAAATCTTCATTCCTGGAACCTTTAGGTTGCAGGTCTCCGGAAAGTGTTTTTGGAAATCTTGTCCCAATATGGGAATCGAAAGTTTCCTTAAATGGGCATAACCCCATTCTGGCTCTACCACACGCCGCTTCATCCTCATCAGTCAAAACACTGCTTCTTCAAAATGCTGTCCCAAAATGGCAATATATCATTTCCCAATCGGGATTGTGTACGTAATGGTCCCACACATCAGCCGAAGCACACCTCTTCGAAAATAGTGGCCCAAAGTGGAAAAATCCCATTTCCTGATGGAGCTACAAGGTGTCGGCAGCCTTCCCCCTTCCTTCCAAATTGAGCTATGGTGGAATGCCGAGAAACTATTGACCCGAGGTGCCGATTGTTAGCAAATGCCGAGCGGTGCCGTCCAGGATATCTTCGCACCTCGGCATTCGGATTAACTGGATGGAATCAAATATCAGCAGCTTTTCGGCTTCCCTCGGCTGTGTTACATGTTCTTCCCCGATTTCAAATTTGTCATAGGGCGATCGCGCAGATCGAGATTGACAGAAAATCAGATGTTGATCAACCTTGGCGGAACTAGTTGCAAAAATTTCGCATCCGCCCCTATGCCTTTTTGGGAAGTCCTTCCCGATTAGGATGGACCGGCCAAAAATCAGGAGCAAGTTTTAGCCGAGAAGCCGTTTCGATTTGAAATTATAGCTAAGCGTACAAAACAAGATATTACAATAAGTCCTACTGCTCGCGCACATAAGGAGGAATGTAGGGGTAATAGGAAGGGATAGCTGCATAGGGTTGTGGACAGATGTAGTCTGGGGATCTAGATGCACTGAAATCATGTATTGTCTGTTTGTGATGGTGATGAGACAATGGAGGACGCCCGAAGGACGGCGGTGGTGTGTTGAGTGTCATTTGTTTGATATTGTAACGTTGTACCAGCGCTGGCAGCGACATTGTCCCCGGATATACTGTATGCTGGAATTGATGGAGATAGACAGCTGGTATTGAGGGAAGTTGTGGGTGCGCAGAAGGTGCGTTACTGCCGAACGCCGCGGGCGCAGTGGCTGGCAGTGGTCAGGCCTCAGGTTGCAGGTCAACAGGGCTGCGGAGGAACATGAGAAATCAGAGCCGGTGATGAGCAATGCTGCACACACCTAGCTTTCCTTGCGCGTTTCCTTAGCCTCACCCCGTCCTCCCCCTTCGCTTTTGATCCACTCGCCTTCCCACCACCGTACGCATCCTTGCCATCCCGCTTGGTAACCATCTTGACCTTGGGCATGTGGGTCATCACTGACTTGGTCTTTGCCCATCCGCCGTCGCCGTTGACCGGTACGTATATGGATGACGGCAGAACGCTGCTGTCGTCCGTTGCCTTGAGGATGGTGTCACAAGCAGCCTCGAGTTCTTGCATCTGATAAACATCTTTCTTGCGGAATCTGTGGATGTGCGCGGCCACGCGTTCTACCTTCTCAGCAAGCAGAGTCAAACCATGCTTCATTGTTGGTACTAGCTCTTGCGGGCGTTCAGTTGGCGTTGGCGTGGGAGCTGATGGAGGGCAAGAAGCGGATGCAGGAACAGTGGGTGTGCTTGGAATGTCAGCCTGAGCTACGTCCTCAGGGAACAGGTGTTGGACTCCGCAAATATGTTTGCAGAACTCGATTTGGGGAAAATCCTTGCATGAGCACGTGTAGGTGTCGATGTCGACATTGTAAGACTTTCACGGGCAGGTTTGAGATGCGACAATGTACTTGCGGTCGCCGATGTGCTCGATATCTTCAAGGGTGTAGTGCTGGCTCCGTTTCTCAATGTCGATACACTTCTTGACCTCAATATCGGGACCCTCGAAGCCATAGACTTGGCGGCGCTGCTTGAGGGCATAATACGGGAGCACACGTTCGACCAATGCGTGAATAAGATGATCGAGCCGCTGGTTCCACTTGCCCTGGAAGAACTTCCCCTTCAGGATGTGGTGCCAACTGTGCATATTAACCCGTTATCCAGAAAATGAAGATGAAAACTGACGCCTCGACAAGCAATGTTTGTGTCGCACAACACAAATATGCTACGCCGCGTGCGGTACACACCCAACCACATAAACACGACCTCGTCCTTCATCCACGTCCCCTTGAGGTAGGTCGTGAACGCTGCTGGGGCCAGACACTGAATTTTGACCCAAGCTGCCTGGAAATCGGCCTCGTTGTCGATTCGAATCAATTGCTTGAGCAGTTCCCAGAGTTCCGGGTGGTCCGAGGTACGCAGATACTGCTGCCAAGCGTACAGCACATGCCACCAGCAGAGGAGTACGCACACCTCATACACGGCGTTGCAGGCATTGATTTGGGCATAGTCGAAATCCGACATGATGTAGTGAGGAACCACTTGCGGGGATCTTGCCTTGTGCATCTTGAGGAAATGTTGGACAGTTTCTTGCCGACAATTTGACGCGAGTATCCATGCGACTGGTAGACCTGCCACAAATCAATCAGCCAGAATGTCCACGGGAGGGAGGGATAATCGCATACCGTGGCCCCAGTTGTCCTGCGTAACTAGGGCCGTCAGATCTAGATTCTCATACATCGAGGTGTTGTGGGTGCCATCGATGCACAGGATCCTGTCGTGTGTGTACTTGGCGAGCATCTTGCATTGCCAAGGTGTCTGAATCATGACTACGAAGACTTCGGGAGCAAGTGTTGAGCCAAGGGGGACCGGATCGGCTTTTGACTTGAAGCCCAATAGATAGTCATGGTCGCGCAAGATTTGTACCCATTTGAGGGTTGATTGGCCGTCGTTGCGATGAAGCTGTACAGTCTCGGCTTCAATGTCCTTTTCAATACGGCATACATCGCTGAGCTGAATAAAATCCGCGTGTGATGCGAGATGGTCGTCCATGTCTCGGCTCATGATATTGTCATTCGCGTACGCGCCACGGTGCACCAATTCAAGCTATCACAACATCGTAAGTGACGTCCGGTTAGCAGCTGTCAACAAACGCACCACATGGTCAGCAGACACCTTCTGCCGCAGGACCCCAGCAATATATTCTCGCTTTTCTCGTGGAATTCGGGTGAAGCGCAGGTTGTCGTTTCCCAGTGCATGGTTATGCGTGTCAAAGTAGCTGCCGAGGACAGTGGATGTGCCGGGGTATGTTTTGACGGTAAGGGTGCATTGGCATCCCGTCTTCTTCTTCGGTACCTTCTGGGTCCGTTGCGGCTGTGTCTGCTCGTACTTTGTATCGCTGCCAGTTCCTCGCCTAGAGCACACAAAGCGATATTTCTTGTGGTATGCTGGTGAGCCCTCGACCGTCTTGACGGGCTTGAGCTCAATTGTGTTCTCGGCTTCTTGCTGAGTCCGCCATAGGTCAAAGTCTTTCCATGATTCCCACTTGAGAGGATGCTTTTGTGTTGAAGAGTTGTGTTCGAAGGATCCAGCAGGCGGAAGGAGACTGAAGGTGATGAGGTTTGGGCCGCCATCCAGGGAGGAGAACTCGGACAGAGGCGAGAGTGATGGCGAGGGCATGCAGTCGACACGGTCAATGCGAAATGTGGTTACAGAAGAATGGAGGTTTGAGCCAGTATTGAGTTGGCGGGGTGCGATGAAGAGACCATTGTTGTCGAAGCCGTGGTGGATGAAGGGATCCATGGCAGGCGCAGGCAAAGCAGCGAGCAGCGGGATGTGGTCTGAAGCAAGGTCCACACCTCACATGACCGTATTATTCCTGCTGAACCCACTCAGTCGCTCAATAATCTTTTTAGGACACATAAGAAAATATTCATTGCGATGTACACATGGGGTACAAGATATCTACAAGGTCATTGCATACAATATGAATCAATACAATACGAGGAATCTACAAATTGATACAGAACAAGTAAGGCCTGAATCAAGCTTTCTTGACAAATGCTCCAGCAAAGGGGGAGAAGGGAAGGTCGGGGGACGAGCTCAGTGCGCACGGGGATATGAAGCCGAAAAAGGTGGGAGGGGATAGGCTATAGCTTGCAGTTGATGAGCTGCGAGAGGACGGAGAGGCTTGGCGCAAGCTTGATGCGCTTGGGAACGGCAGGGGGTGGCACGAGGACTGCTGGTAATAATTATGGGTGCAATTCGGGAGCCGCTGGCGATGGGCGGGATGCGGGAACCGCTGGAGACGGGCACGATGCGAGAGCCACTGGCGACAGGTGCAGGGCGAGAGGGTGTGCGTGCTTCGATCTTGATGACACAACGCTCGCTGACAATTTCGACATCGTCATCGTCGCTGTCCCCATAGCGTAGATGGCTGCTCTTCTGCCGCACGCAACACTTGTTGACGGGATTGACTGGCGGCGATGGAGAGGGGTGACACTTGCTGTTACTAATGGCGCCACGCGAGGGTGACCGAGTGAAAGTGACGAGGGCGCGGGGACGCGAGGACGTGGGCGGGGGAGATGGCAATGGCGAGTACCCTAAAGCAATACATTGAGCCAGGTCGCGGTCACACGCCTCTTGAGACGCCGTGGGCGATGCGGGGAGGGGGGTGAGTGCCGCAAGCCAAGCGGCCCGCTGCTGCTCGGAAATGCTTTGGCAGCGGGTAGCGGCCTCGAGATGACGGAAGGGGGCAGCAATCTCGCATGCCATATCGTCTATGACCGCAGTGAAGACATCGAGATTGTTGTCCACGCGGGGTCAGGGCCAGTCCACGCGGGTGCGGGGGGTGTTTACGCGATGCGGCGGCATTATGGATTCGCGGGTGGCACTGTGAGATGGTTCCGATAGGGCGGTGCAAACAATCATACTGAGAACATTATGGACCCGGCACGAAACCAGGGATTGGGCTTGACAGTGGGTGCAGCACGAACTTGTCTTGCAGTTTGCATTAGCCGAGTGAGAGCAGCGTGCACACGCCGTTCTTGGGGTGTTCCGACGAGTGGTAGGGAGGTTTTAGATAGCTGGGGCAGCAGGGGTTACAATATTTGGGAGTCGTTGGGAAGCGGGGACGATGCCGGGTGCCCAAAATTTGTACATGCCCGGGTGTGACTTTCCGAAACATGTAAACAGCGAGGTTCAGAAATGTGTGTTTGCGCATGGCGGTGAAGAAGCAGTTGTGGTTTCGACCACCTTTGGTACATAGTTTTGGTGCCGGGAGATACTGGTTGCATCCAGCTTCAGGGCAGAGAATTTGCGTAGCATTGATATCCATTGAAGCTTCGTTTCTACAGAGCATTGTGGCGGCGAGGGAGGGTATTGCGGGCGACGGTTGTGGTGGGAGAGAGAGAGGGCATGAAATGTTGGCCTTGTTTGTTCGACGCTTCCCGCTTCAGTTGCCGCTGATGGCTGCTTTCGGCGGGCCCAACCCAATCGGGAAGGACTTCCCAAAAAGGCATAGGGGCGGATGCGAAATTCATCGAGTGGGCGGAACTTTGCTGCTGCAACTGTGTATGAGTTGAGTTCTCAGCTAGGTTGCTGCAATTGGGATGGCAATATACTAATCCCTAGATTCAATTGAAGGTTTGTTGAACTCAGAGAAGGGCAGCGGAAGAGGCTTGCAATGAAGGGCGATCAACATGACAACAATAATTAAAACATGCAACAGACAACCGGAAATAACACTTGCACCGTCCGAAAAAGGAAGGCAAAAAGCGCAATGATTTTATAAACAGTGAGAAGCAGTGAAGTAAGTGAGCAGCGAGTGAAGACAAGATTATGAACAACTGAGCTTGGGTCAAAGCGAAGGATCAAAGAATAATTTCGAGGCCGCAGATAAATCAACAAATCTAGGCAGAATGGTCCGAAGTCAATTTGAAATGGAGTTGTCAAACGACTCAAATTATTGGCTGTCAACAACGATCGACGTTGTGAGGGAGCAGGAGTGCGAGGAGGAAATGAGGGAGTAGGAGTACAAAGAGGAAATTGTCAAAGTTCAATGAAATGTGGAAAGGAAATTAGAAGAGGAAGCAAACCCCCATGAGAAGGAGGCGACTAACATCCGAGACCCAACATACGAAGCAGCTGCGATTAATCCTGGGCCCAATTTCCTGTGACCCTTGATTAAACCCGGGCCCCAATTCTTGGGGCCACTATTTTGAGATTAATCCTGTCACAGACGGTGCATACCAGTATACATTACTTGCGTCGTGGGTGTCGACTAGGATTAATCCTAGGTCCGATTAATCCTTCAGGTAGGTCCGATTATCTGGCTGCCGATTAATCCTGTGCCGACTATGATTACAGCAATTGGCAGTACCGAAGGCGCGGATTGAAAAAGTTCTGTTTTGGGATGTTTTTGAAGAATTCCCGATATCTCAACGAGTTCTGCACCGATTCACATGAAACCTAGATAGAAATACTCAGCTAATTCATGCCGAATTAGTGATAGAACGAAAGTTGTAAAAAGGATGTATATTCAGTGACATTGGGTTAATGGGCCATTTTGTGGATGAATGCAGTTTACAGGCGTCTAGATACATCCAAATGATGTCGACTTGTGTCAGGTAAGGCTCTGATACATTCTGCAAGTTGTCATAGATTCAGATTTGCGAAGAACTCAGCAGTGGATTCAAATTTCACAATATTTCCAGATAACAATATATTGCTCAATATCCTGATGTGTTTACAAGCATGATAGATTGAACTTTTGAGGATTACGACTTTATGACAAGTTTAAGGACGTATAAAAGCTTTACCTGACAAAAATCCACATCATTTAGATGTGTCTAGATGCCTGTAAACTGCATTCATCCACAAAATGGCCCATTAACCCAATGTCACTGAATATACATCATTTTTACAACTTTCGTTCTATCACTAATTCGGCATGAATTAGCTGAGTATTTCTATCTAGGTTTCATGTGAATCGGTGCAGAACTCGTTGAGATACCGGGAATTCTTCAAAAACATCCCAAAACAGAACTTTTTCCATCCGCGCCTTCGGTACTGCCAATTGCTGTAATCCTAGGTTCAATTAATCCTCCGATTGTCTGGCTGCCGATTAATTCTCAAGGACGACGATTAATTCCACCACGATTAATCTCACAGAATAATCCTGTCCCCAAGACAGACAATCAATCCATACTGCATAGTAAATATACATGACCTACAATCCTATGTAGACACAATTTAATCATACAATTCAAGCCCCGGATTATTGAGAACAGAATTTAATCCCACAATTCAAGCTCAGGATTATTGGGAAGAAAATAATTTAATCCTACAATTTAACTGTCTTGCGCTTCTTTGGCGAGGGCGCGAACCCACGTGCCTGACGCGCAGCCGCTATCGCCGGCCCGCCTGCCACTTGACGCCGTTTCGCAGGAGGTTCCTCAGCGACATCCTCGTCAGTCTCTTTGGCAGGCCGGCCACGCTTCTTCGGAGTCGGAGGAGTAACAGTGCTCCTCCTACCCGGAGGCGCACTCTTCTTGGCTGCCGGATCTACACTCTTCTTGACGGCACCCTTGTGTCCGTGTTTCACCTTAGCCGGAGGAGCGGGAGCGCCGCGGTCGTTGGTGTCCGCATTCTCATCGCTGGAATCCGGGCCATTGCCACTCGGAGGAGGAGGTGGGAGGGCGCCCTTGTCGCCCAGAGCAGCCGTGCCGTCGTTGTCGTGTGCAGGAGGGAGAGGAGGGGGAATACCCTTGTCGCCCTTGTCGCCCGGAGCAGCAGCCACGCCGTCATTGTTGTGCGCAGGAGGGTGGGGAGGAGGGGGAACACCCTTGTCGCCCGGAGCAGTTGCGGCACCGTCGTTGTCGTGCGCAGGGGGGGGGGGAGGAGGGGGACCACCCTCGTCACCCTTGTCGCCGGGAGCAGTTGTGGCGCCGTCGTTGTCGTGCGCAGGAGGAGGAACACTGCCGCCGTCGCCACCAGCGGCCGCTCTCGGGTTTTTTATACTGATCGTGACTGCTGCATGGCCGCCTCGCTTCTGGACTTGCAAGAGGTGCCGGCGGTACTCGCGCACCTGTTGGTCATCAGCACTGTCCACGTCGAAACTGACGAGCATAAACTGCATACCTCTTGGTCATTTGCCTTGTCCAAGGCAACCGCAAATTGCCCCTCGATTCGTAGTGTGACTTGTGGGCATGGCCCTTCTGCGTTTAATTCTCCGCTAGTCGCGATCTAATTGATGCCACCCCCAAATGCATACCTGTCCCAGTACTTTGCCCAGCAAGGCCCTGTAAGACCTCCCTCAGCGCTACCGCGTCCGCCACGTCGACGTCAAGGTCGGAAAACAATACTGGGTCGCCTGTGTCTCCCTTCGTCGTAGTTGCGCTCGCTGTGAATACCATTAGCGCTGGGATACTGTGAAACAAAATACATGCCACTTACGCTGCAGAATTGTCTTCGCCCACTGGCCAAACACCGTCTTGTCCTCCTGCGACGGTTTGAAAGCCTCTGTCGAATTACCCGGTCCCACAGTGACATTAGACGCATTAATCGGTGAGCAGTGGTTTAATGCGAACGTAATCATACGTACTAGAATCTCTTCATGTCCCCTTGATTGTCAGTGAACGCGCCCCTCACATAAAATGCGGTGTTGCCAATTTGCCCCCAGCCGGTGCCGATTTGGTCCTTCAGCAGCTTGAAAATCTTGTTGCCGGCCTCTGCTTGGTTCCTGCGTAAAAGCTCAGTATTCATTCCACCATCCGGCGAGAGACTGACGCTGCTATATGTTCCGCGTTTGGTCCAGCAGCGATCTCCGCCTTCTTGCCACCCGCCAGTGCCGCCATCTCCGCCGTCTCATCAGCACTGGTATCCGCCCACCTCTCGTGGAGAATCTCACTAAACACCTTCAAAAACTTGCCGTCCTGCGGTGTGCGCAGCTCCCCAGCAAGCTTCACATTAGCCGCCTCGGTGATTTCGTCCTTGTATCGCTGGCGAAACTCTTTGAGGGCCGAGGTGGCTGCCGGTGCTTTCAGCTTTGCGTGCGGAGTCGCCTTGACCTGGACCTTGGGGCCCGGTACTGTGGGGGTCACGCCCTGCCCTTTGCCCATCAACTTGGCGTTTCGCAGTGTGTTGTACAGTGTCTGGAGGGAGGGGCTGAGTCAACAGGTACGTATACTGTGGATGCCACTGGACGACAAAACACTGACCTCTTTGAACGCACCCACATTGTAGCCTTTTGCCACAATGTTCAGGTCGGCCGCAATTTTGTTAAACAAATCTGATTTCACGTAGTCAACGAGGGGCTCCTTGTAGGTGGGGTCATTGGCCTTCGCAAGGTAAAGCGGCAGTAGCGTCGACATGGTGTACCCGAAAACAGGGTCCTTGTCGAGGCCTGCCGCCTTCACCTCTGCCACCCTCATCTTCTTGTAGATTATGCTTCCCGGGGGAGTGGTAGGAGTCTCTGTAGTGTCTGTCGAAGCCATGAAAAATTTGAGTCGCAGCAGGTAAGGGTCAAGATGGTGGCAGAATGGAGTAAAGCAGTAAAGTGAAGATACGTACAATATGGTACAATGTGAGCCCCCATCGGCAAAAGGTGACACTTTGAAGTCACTGCTCGAGCTACCATGCATCGCTTTAAAATTGGTCAAATTACGATTACTATTTCGGGCAACAATGCGCTCACATTGGCGCCATCCAGCAGCTCCTCCACAGTCAGTTATCCACGAGAGGCGCGCTTGATTTGCGTCCAAGGCAGTAGGGCGACCGAAGCAATTCCGAGCCGATGGGTTGCTGAAAGTCGCCGAGGGCATTGTCTTGTCCGGATAGCCGGAGTGCTACAAAAGCAACTCCACGAGTGCTACACAAGCAACTCGCATCGACACGACGAGAGGAGGATGAGAGGAGGAGGTAAGAGGAGGTAAGAGTAGTAGTTACAGTGACCACTGTCAAAAAAACACGATCACGTGCCGGAAATTTAGAAATTCAGAAGTAAAGGTCGCGTTTGAGATTTGTTCAATATGTTCAATAGAGGCGACTTCTGTAGCTTAGGCTTTGAGAGACAATGAATATTATGAGAACTCGCAGACTTCAATGTGAGTAAAAATCTAAAACCCAAGGACTGCCTCCATTTATTGGCTCGCAATTGCGTTGAAGAATGTCGTCCATGTTAGTCCATCCATCTCAGTCTTACTTTGCTTGGGTCTTTCGTCAAATCTTTTCGATCCACCCGTTTATTACCAATCCATCATGGTACCCAACCAGCCCGTAGTCCCACTTCCTCAATCTACCTGATGAATTTGTGTTAACATCTCCAGGAATTCTGGAGTTCGCTTACACGTCGTGTTTCATCACTCGTAGTATTCCCAACCTTCCTTTGTTGTCAAACCACCGGTAAGTCGTCCCGACTTTCTTGGTTCCTCTCCGCTCACCTTGCACTGACTTCTGGCACAGGTAACCCTTCTTGGACCCTCCCAACTCAACTCCTCGACTCCGCCGACCTTGCTCCCGAACCTACCACAGGTAAGTTCCTTCTACTTGAATCTCAAAACACCTCAGCTTACCTTTTCCCTCCGATTTCGTTCTTCCTTCCTACTTGAATCTCAAAACATCACCCAGTTACTTTTACCTCCCAACTTCGTTCCTCACTGCTTGCTTGTGTCCGACTCGACTCCACGACTTCGCTCTTACTTCCAGCCCAGGTAGGTTCTTCCTGCTGTGATCACCCAAAGCTCCGACTTCCCAGCTCACCTCACTCTGCGACTTCCCCCTGCCCCCAGCTCCGACTTCCCACCTCACCCTCACTCTGCAACTCGCCCAGTAATGGTTTGAGATGCCTACGTCTCAAACCGTTTTCACTCACCTATCTCTTCAGATGCCGTGGCAAAAATCCGATGCGGTGGCCGATATGCCTGATGACGAACGGCAGAAGATTCTCGCTCAAATGTAGTCGTTTTACAAGCTTCCCTTTCTCCTCTAATCTTTTTTTAGTCGTCGACTCCCCCGTCCGGATGCGTGCGACGCATTACTGAATCTCCGTCCCTATCTCGAGCAACCCGGACACGTCTATGTCCACATCCAGCTGAACGAGGACATCCTAGAAAACCCGCCGACCATCCCCGACGATGACGAGCTCGACTACCTCAACAGCAAAGTTGGCAAAGCCGTCGACATGGATGCTCAATGCGCCGCATACGCCAAATGCGATGGCGAGGAAATCATCTGGTGTTTCTACTACCAGACTGACCATCCGAAACTCATCGGTAAGTCCCACTTGACTTACTTACAGTGCAGCCTCCCATTCGATCCAGAACAGCTCACCCACCTCACACTGGGTGCAAGGCTCTGTTTGCGCAATATCTGCGCAATGTTTGCGCGCCGCGCAAATTTAACATTTGCGCAACATTTGCGTGCCACGCAAATGCATTATTTGCGCATCATTTGCGCACCTGTGCAAATTCAGTATTTGCGCAGCTGCGCAAATAGATTAACCAAACAACTCAGAAAAGGAAATAAATCTGTTCAGCTGACCTTTGGGATTCATGGAATATCAACTTTTAGGATTCACTGGCTTCAACAACAGAAACCAGATATAAGATAAGATGAACAAAGAGAACAAGAACAATATCTTTTATCATTCTCGATGACGCACGCCAGTAATTCACATCTCGCTCATCGTCCCGTTCCTCTGCTTCCTCTGCTTCCCCTCGCGCTTGGAATACCGCAGACACGCGGCTCTGCACCTGCAGAACACGATCTGGAGCCTTAACATGCACCTCCGTCCCCACATCCTGCTTGCCTCGCCCGTGCATGCTCACACTCGACACCGACCCCGCTGCCGACAGGTTCATCCTCCATGACAGCCGCCGCGATGCGCGGGAGCTCGTCGTCCGCGAGACATCACCCTGAGGCGTTGGGGTCAGGGTTGAGGTTGAGATCTCCCAGCAAAAACTCCAGGCAGCCAGATGGAGCCGGTTATGGTTGATCAAGCCACATTGAGCCTCGTCGAGCCCAATCGAACCAAGGAACGGACACTCACTTGAGGGCTTGAAATGACCGCGGAAAATTTGCCTCAAAAGTTCTTGGCTTGACGGGGCTCGACCTTGTCCGAGTCGCCGCGGCTGAAAATAGTCAAAGTTGTACGATTTTAAAATTTGTCTCACATTCGCCTTTTGCCTCTTGCTACCACCATGTCCATCCGCCCAAGCTCTTCCCTGCCTTGTCCTCGCCTCCCCCGCTGTCCCATTCCAGTTTCTTTAAGGTTTTTGCTGGTTTCTTCCCTCTGTGTCGACTTAGGACAGAGTAGGCAACAAGGGAGCAGGCTGTCGGGTATGAAATCCGCAGGACGAATCTTTCGCTGCACGTCAAACAGACCATGGGCACGATTGTCTGAGAAGCTCAGCCGGAGCTACCGATCCTGTAGGGGAAGCTAGGTCTATCGCGAGTAAATTGGTGGTGGCGTATTCCTTTTTTGAAGTGGAAATGTTTTCTGACCGCCAAGTTCTTTATAGCACACGGGCATCTCCCCTCTATTTTCTGTCCTGAGCTCCTTTGTTCGTTGAGGTTATCTTTCAGACTGGCCGCCGAACAAATCATTATGTTGGTGGTGCGCTTTCAATTTCTTGTTATATTTTAGTCTCTTATCCATATTCGGCGCAGCGACGCACAGCAGTCTTTTATGTACGTGTTTCCACCTCTGAATGCTGTCTCACTGAATGGATTGATGAGCTGTCACGGCCCTCAATTGAGGACGCTCACGCCATGCACTTGGTGCGTGCCATTGCTTTTTCTCGTTTGATAATTCTAATGGTGTTTGTCTTCCAGCGCTGTAATATTGACACTTCGCCAGTTTCACATTTCTCTGGGACCCGCACTCTCGCTATCGGCAGAGACCCTCTTGCGCGCAGCTCAACTCAGGTGCGTGACTACTAGCTCCCCTTTGTGACTTCTGCTCACTTCTTCACTTCAGTAGAGGTGCGTACTTCTCTTACTTCCCCATCCACCTCCGCCCAGTGACGATTGTGAATGCGCCGTGGCGTTCCGCTCGTGCTACGCGCACCTCTTCGACACCCGTGGCGTTATGTGCCTGACTCGCCATCCGGACCTCACCGCCGCTGCATGCCCGACGCACCATCCATCGTCCCCGACCCAGATGACATCCGCCTGCAATACTCTCGCCCGCACACCCCTGCGCCAATTGCTGATTGCTCAATACGACGCTCTACAACTGCATAGTCCAGTGATCCCATCTATAATTACAGCAACAACAGCTCGACGGACTCTCCTACGGCGACCTCCGGCTCCTAAGCGAAGCGGACAGCGACGGTGAGCGGGGCGGAGCCAGGGCGGGGCAGTAGATTTGGGGTCTGCAGTACTACAATACTATGGAATATATATTCCTTCGACTTCTATTGACTCGATGTGGCTGGGCCCAGCTCTATGAATGGCTTGATTCAGCTCAACATGTCGCAACCACACTGTCGAGCCAGATCGAGTCAACGGTCATTTTTCGAGCCAGATAGGTCCGGCTCGATGTGGCTGGCCTTCGCTCGATCTTGCTCAATTCTGGCTCGATCCTGCTGCCTGGAGTTTTCGCTGGGCGTTGAGAGACAACCCGCACATGGCATGATGTGTGTGCGCATTGTACAGGCCAATCTCGACAGGCTTAGCCTAGGCGTGTCGGGGGGGGGGGAGGCGACAAGCCAGGCAAGTGGGCGACATCGTCCTGGGGTCGCGATTGTGGCCTGCACGGTGTGGACACGGTGGCATCGACGTGTCTGCGACCAGGCGGGGAGCGGGAGCGGCTGCGAGGTGCTGCCGCTGGATGTGAGCGTGAGGTGTTTCGGGACGGGTGACACCTTCCAGGACACACGCACCCTTGAAGGAAAGCAAAGGAAGAAACTCACTTTGGGTCACTGGCACGATAATGCCACGTAATCGGGCTCTTCATCTCCACCACGCTCGCCGTCGTACGCTGTCCCACCTCAATCAGTATCATCTGACTTGAAAGGGGGAACAGGCAGACGAACGCACCTCCGTAATACCTAAATACCTCCTTCACCTCCCCCATCCAGCTGAAATCCAGCTTCTCCGTCAAATTTGACCACTCCTCCCCAGTGCGCGCATAAACCCGCCGTGCTCCGCGCACGCGCTTCAGGTGTCCCAAATGCTGCTCGAGGAACTCGCCGTCGCGCCCGAAGATAAAGTATACAATGTTTCGCGGGTCGGCAGAGAGCGTCACCGCAGAGGGGATCGTCATCAAGGGCGTCTTGAGGATCGGCGCGAGGGTGCCTGCACAAAGATAAAGATAAGGATGAGCTCGCAGGTGCAGTGGGGTATGTGTTAGAAGGCGGAGGGCGACGCACATCGTCGTCGAAGAGCTGCTTCTTTGCAGCATGGTACTGGCTCTCCAGCACGTCGCGCGGGATGTAGTGCGTCCGGCGAGCGGTCTCCTGCTCTCATGCTTTAGTTCCGCGTAATAAAGAGATAGGTTGAAGCCGCGTACCTTGCCGCCGAGCTGCCCGAGGAGCATCTTGACGAGTACGGCGGCTCATGCGTGCGGTGTGTGCGTCATGACGACCTTGCGCAAGCGTCTCCCGCGCGGACGTGAGGAGGCCCTCGTTGATTGCGGCGGCGACATCCCGGAGGCACGTCATTGGCGGGTAAGGGTGGGAGGGATGCCTCAGGCGGCTGCGGATGGTGCTAGAGATGAGGTACGTCATTTATTTCAAGAGAAACGGCTCAGAAATGAGTGAGTTATACTCACTTTGGTCTGAATAGGAGGGAGGAGGTCACGGTGGCCTGAGTCGGAGAGCTGGTTCCTCAAATTTGCTTTAGAGGCGCTCCGAGGAGTGAGGGAGATGCGCACCTTGCTTGCCAAGAGTGCCAAAATGCCGAATTTGAAATTGACGACGACTGCGACGGCATTGGCGTCGGCAGCATCACAGTCCTCGGAAAAGACCCAAGGGGCTGCGGGGGATCGGTTACACCAAGAGAAAAGACAAAGGATTGAGGGAGATGCGCACCGGTCTTTCTGTGAGTGCCGAAATACCGGAAATTCGACTTGAGGACGACGGAGACAGCATAGAGGCTACGAATGGCGTCGGAGGCTTGAAGGCGCATCAGGCATGATCATTGCATTGCTCGTCGACGACGCCATGTTGGCCACAGCCGCAGCCGTCGCCGTTGCAGTCGCGCTCGCATCCAGCGTGTCGTCCCCCTCCTTCCGCGCTACACCAGCTCCCTGCGGTACTCTGGCGCGCTTTGCCGCAGTACTTCGCCTTCCGGCATCGGCAGCAGTTGGCAAACCCGCGCGGGTACTCCTTCCAACGCAAAACACTGCGAGGTGGTTCATGGAATATCAGCGGGATGTCAAGAGAGGAAGGGAAGGAGAACGTACTGTTAGCAAACTGTCTGATCCCACCCCTGCTGTCGACCTTCCGGCATGCGTTGCGCATGAGTCATGACGACGTGTGCCCAAAACTGAATCTCCTGCGGGAGCTTCGGCGGCGGATTCGGGAGGTCCCTCTCGCTCGACTACGGCCTAAACATGAACCGCTCCACGAGCGAGAACATGTTCGTCTTGAACCTGAGACGCGCAGCGGTCGACGTCGACGCCGCCACTGCCTGCGTAACCGCCGCCGCTCTCGACAACCCCTAACCGGCGCCTTCCACTTCCCATTATCCTTCCCCGACACCCCCAAATGCACGCAAAAATGCCAGCTAATGTCCGCCCTGGCTTGACCGTGCCTTATTCTCCCTCACCATGGGCACGGGCACCTCCGGCGCCTTCGCCAGCGCGCGCGCCGGGTGGAACCTGTTACGCCGCTCGTAGAACGCCTGCCGAACGTGCAGGTACTTACTGAAGTACGCGAGCAGCTGCAAGAGAGCGGCATGTCCTCGTCGCGGTATGGCCTCGGGGACACGTGCGAGTGAGCGTGGTGGTGCTGATCCTCGCGGTTGCTCTCACACGCGCGGGTTGGAGAAGGCAGCGACGCGGTGGTGGTGTGCACAGGGGAGGACAGGGTCGGGAGCCTCCGCAGAGGTTATGATGTTGCGGTTACCAGTGGTGACGAAGACGTTGGCGCGGCTCCATGATGGTGACCTCATAGCCGGCCATCGCAGCCTGCAGGGCGTTGATGGGGTCGATTTCGGTGATGAGGACATGAGCACCGTAGGAGCGCAGAGACTCGGCGCACTAAGATAAAGCGATGAATACCAAAACTAAAAGGCGGAAAGAACTCACGCCCTTGCCGACATCTCCAAAGCCAGGAACAACAGCGAGCATGACATTGGCTGCGTGCTTGATATTGTCGACGAGCGACTCGCGGCAGCCATAATAGTTGTCGAACTTGGAGTGACCGAGTCGTTGACATTGATGGTGGGGATCTTGAGCTTGCAGTCACGGAACACCTTGTATAGGTGGTGCACGCCCTGGCCAGTAGTGGTCACACCGTTGATGCTGAGCTTCTCTCCGTCGTCGAGGATCCTGTCCAAGGGCTTTTCACTAGCGAAGCCGGCAATGGTCTGCTCAGTACACGCATGGAAGACGGGGACGCGAGTTGCAGCGATGCTAAATTCAAATAGCGTAAGGCCCGAGGCAACAGGTATATTAAACGTGCGACTTACACGGCCGCAGCGTGGCACGGGGTGGAGAAGATGTTCTGGAAACGGCGTCAGGGATGGGATTGCAGCGATGAACAAAAAACAGCATACACAGGATGACCAAGTGACCTCGGCACCAAGGTGGATCAGGGTCTTGAGGACTGCAGTTTGAATGATCTTGATACGCCCTGAGTCGAGTATATAACGCGGTGGGAGAAAAAATCGTACATGTGTAGGCATCCAGCAATGCAGGCGCCCTTCAAGGTCTTCAAAGCTCCATGTTGAAGTGAACATTAGTTATGACCGTGGCAAGGCGATGACTGAAAACAAACCTTCTTGCGCAGAGTGGACATCTCAGATCTATGCCCCGTTAACACGGTTGTAAGGTGAAAAAAATGCGACAACACACCTCAGTGATTTCAATCTCTTTGCGACCAAACGCAGTCAGAGAAACGTCTTCGGAATAGTCAGTTCGCTCCTCGCTAAAAGCCAGATTGGCATACCAGCGACCTTGGAGACGATTTTGCGTACATAAAGAGAAAGTGGAGGGAAGAGAAAGAAAAAGTTTGGTTCGTGTGCGCGCCGGCCGAGTGAAGTGGATCTCATGCAGTGACCTTAGGCGGACGATGCAAGGCTAAGAATCAGAAGAGCACGTCAGCGATGCTCGAAGACCACTCGGCAAGCACCTCGACGGCTACCAGCGTGGTCTTGTCAATCCGAATGGCGTCAATGGCGAACGCGCTTCGTACTGGTCAAACTCAGACTCAATGTAGAGGCCCTTTTGGCAGGAACGTCGCGGGGACGTTCCTCCAGTTGCAACTGTTGTTTCTCGACCATTTTGAGCTTCGTGATGCGGTTCGTCGAGAGGTTTTCGGGAACGGTGCGGGTGCCGATTGGGTCTCGCCGGACGATTGCTCCTTGCCGAGAAAATCCAGGGTCAGTGCGGAGAGGACGGGCCAAAAACGCTTTAGGAGGGCGTAGTGGCGGTGCTATTCCATTTCCACAAAAGGAAGCCTGCATTGGCCCGGGCGGGCCGCCATCGCCAAAAGCGGCCGAACCTCACGAGGCCTCTCAAGCCCCTCTCAATAGGCTCAAGGCGTTGTAAGGGTACCCAAGCCCTGGCCACGCCTCTCAAGAGGCCTATAGCTCCACTTTGAATCTCCCGATATGTTACAAGGGTCTCAAGGCCTCGGTGGGCTCTCAAGGGTTTGACGCCCCCTTGTAAGACCTTTTGGGCACCTTGAGTCACATTTCATGTAGCTTCGCTCGTGTCCACGTAATTGTCAAAAAAATAATCATTTGCTAAACTACAACAAGGATGAGCAAGTTATAAGAAACCGAACTGGCAAGTAAACTGCTGAGAGAAAGTGTTAGTCAAAGATATTGGGAATCGGATTGTAGATTCAGACTTACAATCGTGCAGTGGCGCCGGGTATTGATTAAGAAAAGGGATCTTTCTTCCCGTTCTGAGAGCGAAAATCAGCAACAGAAAATCGGTTAGACAGAGGACCCACCAATAATTCGAAAAGGACAATGGGAATCTGGCCAAATTGGTCAGGAACGCAAGCGAGAAAGGATATAAAATTAGAACATACTCACATTCATTCCCTGTTTCTGAATCTGGAAGTAAAGCATCCTCATCCAGCAACCGCAGAATCTCCTTGTTTTCCTCGGCGGATCGTAGCGAATGATACATCTTCAGTCATCGCAGTCGATGCGGTCCGGGTGGGAGTGATTTCCATAGATAATGAAATACACGAAGAACATCGTCAATAGTAAGACAATGGACAACAGCTTTGCATCGGGAATTTAAGTAGTCGAGGAGCTGTGGGAATATCTTGCCTCCGACGCCGTGCTGGAGAGGCTCCATAGTAAATTGGGTATTCGGGTGTTCGTTCGAGCTGCGGAACACGTGGAAGTTGTCGCCTACACAACGAGGATAACCAATTTTGTAATGGCCAAACATGTGAAAAACACGAAGAACCAATATACAATGTGCTCCATTTGTTGGACAGAACAGCATGTAAAATGTATTCAAATTATGTTCTGCATGCCTAACGTCATGCAGAACATATCCAAGTTATGGAGAAGTTATTGTGAACATCTTTCAAAGATTGAACCAGTAACTATTCAAAACACATTGTAAATTGGTTCTCTATGTATTTCATATGTTTGGACAGTAAAAAATTGGTTATTCTCCTTGTGCTAGCATCCCCAGACTTGAGAGCACAGATTTGGTCGCAGAGCCGGGCTGAAGTATTGCCGAGAGGGCAAGGATAGAGGTGGAAGGCGGTAAATGACCGCGGAAGAATCTGCCGATCTGCTTGAAGAGTGGACGAAAGTCAGCGCCCCATTTGTTGATCAGATGTGCTTCGTCGACACATCCGTAGACAACATTCGCGCGGTAGACGTCGTATGCGGTGATTTCGCGCCATGCCTTGTCGCGTAGATGCTCGGGGTCGACGCAGATAATGTTCCATGTCTTGCATTCACCGATTTCCTGCACGAGATTGCGCCCGGTCATCCGTGCTTCAGTCACGGTCTCGTGGCAGTATGCAAGCGCCATGATGTCGAGTTTCTTCAATTCCAGGACCTGGAGAAGCTTGGAATTAGATCAAGAGATGAAGAGAATTGTACAATGTTAGCAGCAAGGCCCTTCATCGGTGTAATAATAATTCCTTGTGGGAGCGCACGAGTCGGGAGATCCGGATACAGGTGGGGATTCCGTGCCATTTCACGGAGTATGAGTATCGGAACCGAGAATAGCGCAGACTTCCCGCCACCATTCACCATACAGCAAAGAATATCCTCTCCATCCAGGATGGGACCAGATTATGCTGGGGAGGATAGAGGCCGTTTTTCCACTGAGGGATCAGCTTCTTGACAATTGTAGTGATCGTCTGATGTCCCTGGGCCGCGCCAGCGATACCTAGGTGCCATGGGCAGTGGTGGTGGGTGAGGGAAGCCTGGAAAGCCGGAGAGTAATGGTGGCACATACAGAAAGGTTGGTGGGAACGGACTCAAAGTCCGACGATTATATATATAATAACAACCTATACGATCGCGCGGTTAACCCGACGCGTCTGTCACGCGATTGTGTACACCAGTGTACACGGCGCGACTTCAAATTAAAGGGCACGTCACAAGTGTTAAGAATAGAGGGGCGGGGTACGCAGGTGGAGTAATGAGCGTGGGGAACGAATGTGGAAAGGCGCGGATGTGCGCCGTGGTCCCGTCGATGCGCGGGAAACTAGAGATAATAATTAGCTCTTCACTCAGCCTTGGATGTAGGCAGAATGTATATTATATACCTAGAGATAATAATTACTAGATGTAAAGTAAGTAAGGAATGCAGCAATTATAAGTGAGGACGTACGCTCTTCACTCAGCCTTGGATGTAGGCAGAATGAAGAGCGCCGTCTTACGTGGCACTGTATGTAAAGACCGTGCATTCCAGCCGTCGCGCGTATGCTACGCGCGACATTACCTCCGTGCGCACTTGCCCCAAATATTCCGCTAACAACAAGCCGGTAACTGAGCTGACATATAGAGAGTATGCAGTGTCTAAATATCGTAGCCCTTCCCAGTCCGTTGCTTTATGCGCTTCATTTTCTAAGTTCTTGTGATGTTTCTTGCTGTCCCCGAGAACACCGCCCTGGTTCACCAGAACAGATGCTAGTCGGGCCCTGCGCATTTAGCAGACCTGAGTTTTGAATGAAGAGTCTCGGGGACAAAGTCAAGTTATTTTCGAAGAAATTCTGGTCAAGAGCTCGAGACTTCAAGCCCTGAGGCGGAGCCGCTGTGTCGTCCCCTGGAGTCGCAAGGACCTGAGATGGTACAAACATACCGGCCAGCTTCCCCACCTGAGTCACCGGCGCACACTTTTTATCGGCGAACCGAAACATGGCAAGCTTGTGGGTCCGTTTATTAAACTCTGCTTCAGGGCACCTCAGGACCCTCCGCGGAGGTCACGTGAGAGACCTCTTAGGTGGGTTATTTTGTATGGTGGAAACCCACCTAAGAGGTACCCCCACCGTGGTGGGTCTATTTATAGCAAATCATGTGCCTGATATTGATGCCCTGTAGCGCATATGGTGGCCTCCACTGTGTTATTGAATATTATCCACCACGGCTACAATCAACTGGGTCAACAAGTTAATAAGTCTGAACAAGTGCATTGATCAACCAAACCACCTAGGTGCTGCATAAAGCATCTGGAAGCAGAAATTGGTGAAATGGCAAAAAGCAGCACCACCCACCATATGCTGTTGTATGCCCCTCCCAATGGAATTCAAGCCAATTATAGTTTTGTAAATTGTCGGGGGATCCAGAGATGTTACAATTGGAACCTGGAGAATCAAAATCAGATGAACAGGAAAAAGCAACGGAGCCCACCACACAGTTGGCCATTCTGCTCCCCTTGGCTTTCTGCCTGGTGTAAAAATTCAAATTCAAATATAACCTTGAGTGAACTTCAAATAGGTAAAGAAAAGCCCACAGAGATGCACACCAGCTGGATAGGAAAAGATGTGGAGCCCACCATGAACTCTGGCATTTATGTTCCATGGAACCTGGGTTCAATAGACAAAGCTGAATGGGTAAAGAAAATGAGCTGAATGGCAAACATGGCAAATAGAAGAGCTGGAAGCACAAATTGGTGAACAGAAAAATGAAATGGAGCCCACTGTGCACTCTGGGAATTAGCTTCCCATTGAATTTGGGTCTCCTATAAAAGGCTGAATGGGTACACAAAATAACCTGAATGACAAACATGGTGAATAGAAGAGCTAGAAGCACAAATTGGGTAAATAGAAAAATGAAATGGAGCCCACTGTGCATTCTGGCAATTCACTTTCCATGGAACTCAGGTCTATTATACAAAGCTGAACGGGTACACAAAAGGAACCAAATCACAAACATGGTGAATAGAAGAGCTAGAAGCACAAATTGGGTGAACAGAAAAGTGAAATGGAGCCCACCGTACACTCTCACAATTTGCTTCTCATTCAATTCAGGTCTGCTATACAAGGCTGAATGGGTGCACAAAATGGCCTGAATGACAAACATGGTGAATGGAAGAGGTAGAAGCCCAAATTGGGTGAACAGAAAAATGAAATGGAGCCCACCGCACACTCTGGCAATTCACTTCCCATGGAACTCAGGTCTACTATACAAGGGTGAATGGGTACAAAAAATGACCAAATGATAAACATTGTCAGGGGAACCACCCGTCCCATCGCACTGCCCCACTGCCTCGTCCGATCCTTCGTCCGGCCTCGCCCGACTGTCCGGCCTTCGGACCCGCACCTCAGCCTGCGCCTCCACCCGGAACGTCACCTCCCGTCTCTCCGGACTCCGTTCCCCTCCGCCCCCCTCCGTCCGGTCGCTCTCACTGGCACATGCTGTGCGATCAAGCTCAAGACCACTGCCAATCCCTCCGTACACGTGCTACTGGCTAGTACTTATAAAAAACCTCGCCTAGTGTGGGAATCCTCATCCTTTCTTCTCTTCGGATTCTCCCGCTAGGTGCATATTCTAGAACTCTGTATTTAGTACCTTGAATTGAGTTGCTTCGGATTCTCCCGCTAGTCTCCCGCGCTCCGCGCCGAGCTGAGGTTGCCCTTACAGCAGAAGAAAGGATCTAAGGGATCAACCGGTCAAGATTGCGAAGTTCAGTGTAGACTCGGACTCGGACCGCTACGCTAGCGCTCCGGCCTCCCCCACTTCCAATCTCGACCCCTCCTCCTTGATGGACGCCCCGACGCCCGGAAACGGGTCCGCGCCACCCGAGCTCCCGGATGTTTACATCCCGGACCCGGCTGCCGACCCCGAATCCCGGCTGACCGCGGTAGAAGGCTCTCTCGCGAACATCGAAGCCCTACTCCTCCACGTTTTACACAACAGCCAAAATCCACCCGCGACTGCCCCCGTCCCTGCCGCTCCGGCTCCGGCGGTGGGTCCAGACTTCACCACCCTCACCCCTGCAGCAAAATCGGTTCTCCGACCGAACCCCCCGGCCGTTTTTGACGGCGACCGGACTCAAGGGCGGATGTTCCTCCACTCCGTCCTCACATACCTCCGACTGGTTCCGGAAGCCTTCATGGTCCACGGACAGGTCGTCGAGGAAAAACTTGTGCGGTACGCCATGTCCTTTATGGCGCGAGACGCGGCCGGACGATGGGCCGAACGACAGTCCGCAATCGTTCCGTTCCCATTCCCGTCCTGGGCGGAATTCGAGTCCGAGTTTCGGCTCCGGTTCGTAGAGGAAAACGAGCAAGACCAAGCTCTCCTCCGGCTGGAGACCCATAGCTACTACTAGGGCTCCCGCGACGTTTACCGGTACACGGACGACTTCGAGGAACTCGCCGCCACGGCCGGGTACACGGATCCGCTCGTCCGCGTCACCAAGTACCGAGCAGGGCTCGACCCGCGAATTAACACGGCGATCACCACGTCCGGGACCGCCGCGGCGCTGCTAGACTATGCCGGATGGCGTCTCCGCGCCTTCCGCCAGTACGACGCCCTCGCCCGTGTCCGAGCAGGAGCACCTCCGACTCGCGCCCCGGCTCCGGCCGCACGCCCCCGCACTGGGACGTTCCTCCCAGTCCCCTCCTTCACGCCTGCTCCCAAAGCCGCGCCGATGCCCGCCCTTCCGCCTGGCATCCCGATGGAAGTCGACCGGACCCGCGCATGCTTCACGCCGCGCGCTTGCTTCCGTTGCGGCGCGGCCGGACACCTCGCCCGAGACTGCCCGACTCCCTCGGACGTCCGGCACGCAGACGTCCTGGACGAGGTTGTCCGTCAACTCGGTGACGACCTCCTCGGAGAACTCTTCGCACGCCTCTCTACCACCGCTGGGCTTCCGACTGAGCCGGACGCCGGAGACGCGGAGCCGGAGGGTTTTCCGGACCTGGCCGAGTGAGCGGTGCGCCCTCGGTCGCGTCCCCCAATCGTTACTCCTGCTTGTACAAAGATATACCCAATAAATCAGCAGTTGAAACGAAAGGCGCACCCCCTATTCCCGCCCCGGAGGCAAAGATAGAACTTCCCCCTTCCATTCCCCGCGTCCGCCGTCCGAGGTGGGAACGCAAACTACCCCAGCGGTACGTTATATATTGATTCCGTGGAGGGCCGGAACTCCCTGCACATTCCATTGGAGATGCAATCGGTAGAAACCGCGGCTACGATGTCCGTGAAAGGTCTGGTTGACTGCGGGGCGACCAGAGACTTCATCGACTCGGAGTACGTGATCTCCCGCAACCTTCCCGTCCAGAAGCTCTCCCAGCCAATTCCGGTCCTCAACGTCGACGGCACGCCCAATGCGTCCGGAGGCATTTCCGGCGTAGTTGATATGGTCGTCAACTACAAGGGACACTCCGAACGCATCCAACTCGCTGTAACGCGGCTCGGGAAGCAGCACGTCATCCTCGGTTACTCCTGGCTTCAGAAGCACAACCCGGAGATCGACTGGGAGACCAAGGAAGTCCGGATGACCCGCTGCCCGACCAGCTGCAGCACTTGCCGAGAGGAGCTCCGCGCCGTCCGTCGCAACGCGAAGATCTCCGCCGCGATCCTCCAGCAGCTCCACGAAGGTCCCGTCCCGTCTATCTGTGCCATTGACTCGGAGGAGTGGTGCGGAGACGACGGGTACAATCCGGACGGCGACGGAGACAACTTTCCGGACCTCACTCCGGACCCAGACGACGACGAGCTCGAGGAAGGCGACCGGATCCTCTATACCGCGTTCGCTCCGACCGAAGAGATCCGCGCGGGTAGCACCGTCTCTCAACGGCTCGCGGAGGCCTACGCCCGGAACTCGGCCCCACCTGAGACCTCGGTTCCGGCCTGGGCAGAGGATTTCTCCGACGTTTTCGATAAGGAGTCGTTCGACGCGTTGCCGGAACGTCGGACGTGGGACCACACCATCGAACTCGTCCCGGATGCGAAACCGGCCAACTGCAAGGTCTACCCAATCTCCCCCCTTGAGCAGAAGGAACTTGACGCGTTCATCGAGGATGGGCTGAGCACCGGCCGGATCCGTCCGTCCAAATCACCGATGGCGTCTCCAGTCTTCTTCATCAAAAAGAAAGACGGAAGCCTCCGGTTCGTCCAGGACTACCGGGCGCTCAACGCGATGACCGTAAAGAACCGGTATCCGCTCCCGCTGATTAACGATCTCATCAATCGCCTCAAGGGAGCCCGATTCTTCACGAAACTCGACGTCCGGTGGGGCTTCAACAACGTCCGGATCCGAGGAGGCGACGAGTGGAAGGCCGCGTTCCGTACCAACCGAGGGCTCTTCGAGCCCCTGGTGATGTACTTCGGCCTCACCAACTCTCCGGCCACGTTCCAGACGATGATGAACGACATCTTCCAAGACCTCATCCTGTCCGGAGATGTCATGGTATACTTTGACGACATCCTCATCGCTCACTCCGATCTCGCGCGCCACCGAGAGATCGTCCGAGAAGTCCTCCGGCGGCTGCGGGCGCACAAGCTTTACCTTCGGCCGGAGAAGTGCGAGTTCGAGAAGTCGTCGATCGAGTACCTCGGCGTCATCATCTCGCACAACCACGTCGAGATGGACCCGGTCAAGGTCGCCGGAGTCGCCGCCTGGCCTGCTCCGGAGAACAAGAAGGACGTGCAGCAGTTCCTTGGCTTCACGAACTTCTACCGGAGGTTCATCCGGGCGTTCTCGGACATAGCGCGGCCCCTCTTCGACCTCACAAAGAAGAGCGTCGCTTGGACCTGGACCGCTGCCGCGGCCGCCGCCTTCCAAGCCCTCAAGGATGCGGTGACCGCGGAGCCCGTCTTGGTCCTGCCCGACGAGTCGCGTCCGTACCGGGTCGAGGCGGACAGCTCCGACTACGCCACCGGAGCCGTCCTGTCTCAGCCGGACGCGAACGGGAAGTGGCATCCGGTCGCGTTCTACTCCAAGAGTCTGAGTGACGTCCAGCGCAACTAAGAGATCCACGACAAGGAGATGCTTGCGATCATCCGGGCCCCAGAGGAGTGGCGACATTTCCTCGAGGGAACGCAACATCCGGTCGAGATCTGGACGGATCACAAAAACTTGGAGTACTTCCGGAAGGCACAGAATCTGAACCGGAGGCAGGCGCGGTGGTCCCTGTACCTGTCCCGGTTTGACTTCGCACTCCACCACCAGCCCGGACGCCTCATGGGTTGCCCGGACGCGCTGTCCCGTCGCCCGGACCACGGGGTAGGCTCGGACAACACGGACGTTACCCTCCTTCGCCCGGACTTATTCCACGTCCGCGCGCTAGAAGGCGTTGTGGTAGCCGGACCTGAGGTCCCCCTCCTTCGCGACGTCCGGGAGGCCTTCGCAGGGGAACCGGACCTTGAGGACCCCGTCGCGCTTGTCGCGCGAGAGCTCCTCAAGAACCGGAACGTCCGCCCTCCCCGGTCGTCCGAGTGGCGTGTCGCAGAAGGGCTCCTTTACTACCGCGGTAAGATCGTCGTACCGCGGAATAAGGACCTCCGACGCCGGATCATCGCCCTGCACCACGATACCCGGGTCGCCGGACACGCCAGACGCTTCAAAACCCTCGAGCTCATCTCCCGGAATTACTGGTGGCCCCAGCTGTCCCGTCACGTCGGCCAATATGTCCGAACTTGCGACCCGTGTAACCGGATGAAGGCACTCCGGAAGCTACCCCACGGAGAGCTCCACCCGACCGAAATTCCGGAAGAACGCTGGGACACCGTCTCGGTGGACTTCATCGTCGAGCTCCCGGACGCGCACGGCTTCGACGCCGTTATGGTCGTGGTCGACGTCCTGGGTAAGCGGGCCCATTTTAACGAGTGCCACACCGGCCTTGGCGCGATCGGAGCCGCTCGGCTCTATTACCGGAACGTCTGGAGGCACCACGGAACCCCCCGGAAATATATCTCCGACCGCGGGCCGCAGTTCGTCGCGGAATTCACTACGGAACTGTGGCGCCTCATCGGGATAGAACCAGCGACCTCCACCGCCTACCACCCACAGACCGACGGCCAGACCGAGCGCGTCAATCAGGAACTCGAGCAGTTCGTCCGGATCTTCACGAACTACAAACAAGACGACTGGGACGAGCTCCTCCCGGCTGCGGAGTTCGCGTACAACAACCACGTCCACTCCTCGACGCAGCAAGTCCCGTTCATGACGGACACTGGAAGGCTCCCCCGGATGGGGTTTGAGCCCAACGGACTGCGCTCGAACGTGGAGTCCGCGAACGAGTTCCGCGACCGGATCGCGACCGGAGTCTCGGAAGCCAAAGCCGCGCTCGTTAAAGCCAAGGACGAGTTCAAGCTGTACTACGATCGCCGACGCACGCCCGCCCCAGAGATCAAAGTAGGCGATCGAGTCTGGCTGGACGCCTCCGACATCCGGACGACCCGTCCGTCCGTCAAATTCGCGGACAAACGCCTCGGCCCCTTCAAAGTCGTGAAGGTCGTCGGAAAGGGTGCGTACAAGCTCGAGCTTCCCCCCCGGTACTCCCAGCTCCACCCGGTCTTCCCGGTGGTGAAACTCCAGCTCGCGGAACCGGACCCGTTCCCCGGACGCCCCCGGAACGACGAACCCCCGCCCGTCCTTCAGACGGACCACGACGTTCAATGGGAGGTCGAAGAGATCCTAGAAGCGAAGGTCCGTTACGGCAGCCTCTGGTACATGGTGCGGTGGAAAGGCTACGGCCCGGAACACAATAAATGGGTAAAGCACTCCGACGTCTTCGCCCAAGACGCCATTGATGCCTACTACCGACGCTACCCTAACGCCCCGCGCCGGATCGCCTCGGCCGCTTTCAACTCGCTCTCGTTCAGGAGGCGCGACGTCCAGGTCCGATTCATGCGTCGGGACGCCGCATTCCAAGGGGGGGGTGATGTCAGGGGAACCACCCGTCTGTTCGTCCGTCCGTCCGTCCGTCCGGCTCCGGCCCATCGCACTGCCCCACTGCCTCGTCCGATCCTTCATCCGGCCTCGCCCGACTGTCCGGCCTTCGGACCCGCACCTCAGCCTGCGCCTCCACCCGGAACGTCACCTCCCGTCTCTCCGGACTCCGTTCCCCTCCGCCCCCCTCCGTCCGGTCGCTCTCACTGGCACATGCTGTGCGATCAAGCTCGAGACCACTGCCGATCCCTCCGGACACGTGCTACTGGCTAGTACTTATAAAAAACCTCGCCTAGCGTGGGAATCCTCATCCTTTCTTCTCTTCGGATTCTCCCGCTAGGTGCGTATTCTAGAACTCTGTATTTAGTACCTTGAATTGAGTTGCTTCGGATTCTCCCGCTAGTCTCCCGCGCTCCGCGCCGAGCTGAGGTTGCCCTTACAAACATGGTGAATAAAAGAGGTAGAAGCACAAATTTTGAGAGCAACAAAATGAAATGGAGCCCACCGTGGACTCTCGCATTTCGCTTTCTGGGGCACTCAGGTCCACTCCACTATATAAAACCAATACAAAATCAACCATGCAAGCATTGAATAGAGATGTAGAAGCTCAAATTGGAGGACCAGAAAAATGAAATGGTGCCAACCATATATTCACCTATTTCGCTTTCTCCGATATTTGAACATCATGTGCAACAGAAAGAAATAGATCCGACATTGAGGGAGTTAAGTAGCACATCAACTCAAAGATGCAGAAACAAAAATGGCCTAATAGACGAAAATGAAGGGAGCCTCCGCCACTGTAGACTGGATAATTTTACACACACTGTCCCTGTAATTCAGGAAGGCGGTTTAAGTGAGATTGTTGCCTTGGGTGAGCCCAGAGCAGCTCAACCAAACCTTGCAAACACAGGAGCAGTTGAAAATCTTGGATAACCTCAATGAACAGAGGCCACCATATCAAATGTCCAAATAATCCTCATTGCAAGGGACATGTATTATATGAGAGACTCGCTGTGGAATGGATTGAGATATGAATCCAGCCACAGGTGAACAAGTGGTGTGCAGAGGGAAACTGCGCAACTAGCGGGACTGGGCACTGTGGAGACTGGGCTGAACACCCATGAACCTTTGGAACTTAAAGGAGAGAGCTGGCCCAACATATACAGGAAAACCGTATGAAAATTCAATCAGCAATGCAATTCAACGGAGGCCTCCAATGCCGAATAAAATTAACCTATCTTGAGCAAGGAAAAGACAGAAACTACTTCAAGATATTTAGCTTCAGTGGGTCGGAAAACAACCCTTCAAAACAAGATTCAGAGGTTTATTCCTCAAACCATAAGCCTGATAAATTTTGAAAGTGAACCACATCTTAGGGACGAGACATTCGGCTACTTGACAGTTAGAACTTGGTGATTGAACCTTGTCAAGGTAGAGAAGTGAAAAATCCAATAATGCTTCAGATTCCATTGGGCATAAAGGTCAGGCTAAGTGCCAACCATTTCGGCACCCTCCGTGATGGGGTTTCGCTTGTTCGGAGGCGGTACCCTCCTTCTCACCCATCCACTGTTGATTTGAATCTGTGGAATTGAAACAGCGCAACAGTTCTCTCAACAATCTCTGCTGAATCCAACCATATTCCTGTTCTTTCATGATTCTCAGCTCATGGTGGCCCCCTTTTCTTCTGCCTCCCTCCGCGCGGTTGCCTCCCCCTCCATTTACATAAAATTGATCGACCAATTGGAAGACGAATAAACATGGTTGCAATTTGTTTTTTTTTGTATCTTGGTCAAAACTCACATTTAACTTGGCAGTAAAACATCCAATTCGGTCATTCCTATTGCCGTATGCCATCAGATTTTATCCCCGCATTTTATCTGGTCTTCACAATTTGCATTTTGAGTGTGCATGATTTGGACCAAAAGCCCGACATGGTTTTATTAGAACTTAAGGTGCAACAACCATCTACTTTATGTCCTTCTCTTTTAGACATTGCATTGCCGTAATATTGGTTTGAACTCATCACAATAAGACTATTTGAGATCTTGACCCTCTCAGGTGGGGCTATTCGTCGATTTTCCGCCTGCACTAGATGGTTGAAAATAGCCCTTATCTCCGATCAAATTCTTTATCCTCATATTTAAATGCCTTTCCACTTCTGAATTGTCACTGGAACTGTTTTTCTGTGGTCCCTGAACTGTATCTTTGCCCTCTCTCATGTTCCTGTGTTCGCCCCCAGCTCCAAAAGCATCAATTTGCACTTTTGGAACAACTCTTTGGTCCAGCAGTTTTAATGGCCTTTTTGTAAAAGAAAGTACCTCCAGATACTGGAAGTAGTGTGCCCAAGCCTTCACAATGTCCGAAAATTCCAGTGATGAAATACATTACACTAACAATACAACAACTGGCAGAGCAAATAAATCACTTTGTTGAAGCATAAATATAACCTCCTCAAAGCTACGCGGAGGCGCGGCATTGACCCATGTTGCCCAGATTCACACGGGAGGGGTGAATATTATTTCTGCTGGCTATTAATTGTGGACCTAAGATTATTTGGGTTGGTGGCCTCCGTAATATAAGGGAGCTTTGTCCTTTAGTTGGAAAATGCTTCGTTGCACAGCAAGGATGTGTTTCACTCAGTCTTGAGATTCAGGGCTTTATAAGTGTTTAGTTGAGTAATCCCTTCGTTTCCCAAATACCAGTGGGAAGTATCACGGAATTAGTCCCCCCTACGGCTCAGGCACATATTTTCTTCCACATTCAAATCTGTCAATTCAAAGAGGGGAAAGTTACACTTCCAGATCAAGAACCATATATATATTCTCCTTCTCGTTCATAAATACATAATTCTGTGATCAAGCTTTTAAATGGTGAAGTGCAAGATGGGCTGTGATTTAATTTTGGGAACATAGAGTAGCATTATCATTATCACAGCAGACCACACCAGACTCCACTTGGGCAGCAAGTTTCAGGTGCTACAGACCAGAATCGGAGAGTAGAAGGCCGGAGTGCACAATGACTGCCTTTTCTGTTCAAGATGCATTTCATTTGGTGGTATGAAGTAGGACTTGCCTACAACATGCGTCGAGTTCAAGGCGGGAACCCGTGATGACCTGTAACCCGTGACTCGTGACTTGTCCCAACGCGGCACAGCAACTTGCCGCCACTGAGCTTTGGAGGGCAAGTCCCCCAGAGCTCATTCCCGCCCTCAAACTTGCCAGTGGGTCATTTCAAAGGCATCGCCCTTTGTGAACGACCACTCTGCTCCAAGCCAACACGTCATTTCGAAGGCATCGTCCTTCGCGAACGGCATGCGCTCTCTCCTGGTTTTCTGCACTGGCGCTTTCAAGGGCAAGTCTCTTGCTATCCGCCGTGCACCATGGGTTCCAAACCTCACACTTGCAAATGCGCCTTGGAGAAGTTTCCGCACGAGGTCCCCCACAAAGATTGGAAGGCTCATCAAGCTCAGCTACAAACCTTTCAAAGTCGGACGTCCAGCCTCGAGGATGAGACGGTGCGGCAATTCTTTTTTGATATAATATACGACCTTATTTAGTTCTCAGAATCTTATCGCCCTACAAACCGCGCGCATCGTCCTCAGCGATAATCCGGAATCGACCAGCGAAAATCCACCATCCGTAGATCCTCAGTCCCTCCTTGTCGATATGCAGCAGAGCATCGGACACTTACCCAAGGCCCCGACGCGAAAAAAGCAGGTCGCTCCCGTCAAGCGGGCACAAAGAGTGTTTGATGCCCTCACTCTCGATATTGACTGCGCTGTCCAAAGTCTGCAAAGTCATACTTCACGGGATCCACAATGTCTATGGGACAAAGTGGACAAGACGCGACATGTCGTCTTGATGGTCACGTTGTCTTTGCAGGATCATAAGGATTCGTCGCAAAAGGACTTGATCGTGGTTCAGCTGCGCAACCTTGAACGTGAACTGGAACAATTCCAGCACGATCTACCTCCAGGTCCTCGGCCTCTGTCCTACGACTCAGGTGCGATAAATTTTACAGCTTGTCGTCTGCAGTTGCTGATTCGTATCTATAGCTTATGCATTCAGCAATCCAGTCCAGGACTTGCACTTCATGGCACAATTGATGGTCATTTTTACCCTTGTCTGCAAGCACATCCTTAACCTGGGGCAAAAACCCGTCAATTTCATCCTCGACTACGTGACCTTTATCATCAAGTTGGCCTTCGCCATCAACTCCACACCGACCATGGCGCCCGATGACAACTCATTTGGTGCAGTGCAGGATGACATCCTTCAACAACTGCCTACGTCGTTGTATGATTCGATGCAGCAACTTAACCTTGATGGGAAGACTGTGCTTTATGCTGTCTGTCCGTCTTGTCACCACCTTCACGCCCCCACCATCGGTACGACGAAGGGCACCACCTGGGTCGGCCAATGTGAGAACACAGTAGTCGGCATGGAGGGTCGGTCGCCTTGCCTCACGGCGTTGTTGGATCGCGGACGTCCAATCAAACCATTTCTCTCGCCCTCATTGCTCGACTACCTTGCACGGCTTCTTTCCAATCCCAAGATTGAGACACTCATAGAAGAGTCTTGTATCAATGCGATGAAATGGAAGCCAACCCCTCCAGACGACTTTATCGACCATCCTCTGCACGCACAATTTATGCAGGGCTTCGAGGGACCTGTGAAGGACGTATTGTTTATCAATCGGGAAGGGTGGCTGCCCATCGTATTGTCCGCAAGTGTGGACTACTACCCGCCCCGTGGCAGCACGATATACTCGTCGTCGGCGTCGATCGGTGTCATGAAAGTGAGCTGCGAGAATCTGCCAGTTCACGAGCGCAATGAACCCGAGAACGTTTACGTCACCATTCTTCCCGGCCCTAAAGCTCCCAAAGGCGAACATATAAACCCGTATCTGAGACCAGTCATCGATATTGCGGTCGCAGGATGGGAGCGCGGAATACATATCTCTCGGACAGCGAAACACCCTGAGGGACGTACTCTGGACCTTGCCATACCCCTGTTGATCAATGACACGCCGGCTGCCCGCCAGATCTCGGGCATGGCTCACCACAATCATACCATTTATTGCACCTGCTGCCAGTGTCGTGGCCGTGCCACCATCTACAATACAGATTTCAGCAAATGGAAGCAGAGGTCTGTCTCTCAGCTGCGCAAAGCCGCCGAGGATTGGCTGGATGCAGACACAATTGCCAAACGAAAAGCAGTTTACCGCGAGCACGGCGTCCGCTGGTCCGAGATGTGGAGGTTGCCGTATTGGGACCCAACCTGCATGCTCGTTCCTGATCCAATGCACGTCGTTCTGGAGGGCGTCGTGCATTACCATTGTCGCCGTGTCCTCCAGATTGATCTTACCCTGGCATGTAAACGTGACCCAGCTCCAGTCACATTCGAAATGGATTGGCTTCCCATTACCCCAGCGACCATGGCGAGGGCACCTGCCAAGGTAGTCCCCAAGCTAGAAGGTGATCAAAAGAAGGTCGCCGGTGTCCAGCGCCTGATTCAGTGCAAGCTTGATGACCCGGATCTCACCGTGAACCTCGACGAGGACGAGGCCGGCACTGACAAGGAGGATGACAATGGCAGCGACGACAGCGACGACGAAAGCGATGAAGAGATGCCTCGAGCTGCCCGCCATGCCAAGCGACGTGTCAACCCCGAACTATTCACCACCGACGAACTAATCCGCAAACTCGGAAATTACATGAAACCCGCGCTAATCTGGGTCTGCTGGACCTTGAGCTTGCGTGCAGTGCCCCCCAAGCCTCCGAAGGAACCTAAAATCACTCGCGAGCAGTGGGATCGCTTGTCTATGGAAGAAAGTCTGTATTGGAAGACCACCACGAAGGCCGCGCTGATCGAGACTTTGGTGAATTGGGTAAGTCTCCCTTTTGTGTCAAGTGCTCAAGCTGGACCTCATATTCACTTAGCGGATGACCAAACCTAAGCTGAACCCAATGTATGTCCCATGGCCCAAGATAATGCCGCCGGAGAGCATCGTGTTCATCCAGAAGGTGATCTCGAAGACGGAACGACTGAATTGGGTCCGCCATGTCCCCAAGAACTTCGGGGACGCGGCAGTGGGGTCGCTCAAAGCTGACGAATGGCGTCAGCTGGCCACAGTTTTCTCCCCATCGCTCTCGTCATCCTATGGGCGGAGAAAGAGGGCGATGAAGCCTCGCTGTTTACCGATATTTTGGCGCATAGCATGGCTCTCTTCCAGGCGACGACACTTGTGTGTTGTTATTTGACAAACCCGAGACGCTCCACCCAAGGTCGAGGACATCTCAAGCATTGGGTGGACGACCTTCACAGGCTTCATCCTCATACACAGAGCCACGCACGCAAGACAGTTGTCCACCTTTTCTTCCACGTCTTCGAGTTTTTGCTTCTGTTCGGCCCAGCATTCGGATGGTGGTGTTTCCCGCTGGAACACCTGATTGGTGTATTGCAGAAAATCAAGACAAACGGGCGGCTCGGTGGTACGTCTCTGTTTTCTTACCCTGATTTCGCTTACTGAACCATTCCACCCAGGGGAACACGAAGCCACGGCGGTTAATTCGTGGATCCGCGCCGGAAATCTTCGACGATGGATCAACCGACCTGATTGCTCGCCCTTACTCCAGGAATTCCATAGGATGTTCAGCAAGTACTTCGGCGTGAATCTGCATGCTCAAGTCATTCCCGACAAAACTGTTCCCCGTGGGACCCGCGCGCACTGCGATTACGGAGGGACGCACTACTCGAGAGCAAGCACTCATGTTGGGAATAGCCTCATCATGTACATCGAGTCCGGGAGGACAGTCGCTGGGAGCATTGAAGAAATCAATATTCGCGAATCTGGTCCCGAATTTTTAGTTCGGCGTCAAGCTCCTTTACCTGCAGGGAAAAACGACCCATTCAAGGCCTTCCCAGATATTGCAGCAACAACGTACTCATCCAAGATGTCTGAACGGGTTGACACCATTCACCCCAAAGCCATAATCAGGCACTACGCGCACTTCGAGTTTTCGGATGATCGAGCAGTGGTATTGGAGTTATATAAAGTGAGTCGTTGTTACATCCCGTACCACCACGGACTCATCCGGACCTCATCCGACCACTTCCGGTATACTCCGGTATACATTCGTTCACATTCCAATAACCTCCGGCCATCTCCCGGCCAACTCCCGGTCAAATCCCGGTCTACGCCGGTTTACCTCCGGTTTAACCCCGGACGACATCCGGACTACGACCGGATGACTTCCGGTTATCATCCGTTCATCTCCGTCCTCTTCCGGCTTCACGTTCCGGTCTTCTCCGGAACGCTCCGGCCTTATCGGACATCATCCGGCCCTTCGGCCGATGACGAGTTTTCACGCAACCGTCTATCCGCCTTAGTGGCAGATCTCCACATGCACTCCTGTTATGCACACATGCTCTATGTTCTCAATTCATCAACTCCCTTGTACTTATACAAGAAGCTATGTTCTCCTTTTATTCTTCCCTTGTTCTTTAATCAATTTCCTTATATATACTTACCTCCGCTATTACTATAAAATGTCTAGATTACAATCATGTACTTTAGATTGATTATTAACGTTGTTTGGCTTTCCGTTATTCTCCGTTGTCTTGACACTTCCTCCAACGTCCGAGTATTTCAGTTGACGGACTTGACTTCCGTCTTCCGTCCGACGACCGGACTTGTCGAAAACCTTACCCCAGACGTCCGGACTTATACATCCGTGAACTTCCATACTTGTCGGACTCCATCTCGGACTTCCGCATAACTTCCGGATTACCGGACATCGCCCGGCCTTCGGCATATCGCCTCCGGCTTACTGGACTTCGTTCCGGCCTTCGGCATTTCTCCTCCGGCTTACCGGCCTTCACTTCCGGTAACCCTCAAACGTCTCCCTTTCCCTCTTCCTTCATTCCTAGCCAACCAGATAGTACGCTCACCCTTAAACCTAGCTGTGGTGTAGTGGTCCATATCCGTGTTCCGGAATCCTCTCCCGTTTACTTCCGTTGACCTCCGGCATTCCCGAGCCTGGTCATAACCCATCCGGAACCTATCCCCTCTCCTTCCTTCTCTCCCCTTGACACGGATATAACAGTCGTTCCGAGGCTCTTATTTCTTTCATTGATGCTCACGACGATTCCTAGGGTTAGGCCCCGCAGTTTCGCGCGATAGATTTTTTGACTTCTGCATTACGGACAAGTTCTGCGGGATGTGATTTTTATTCATGCAATTACATGCCATACAATCCCTCTATGTATTTACGAGTTGTAAACATTTTTCTGACGACAAGTAATTGTTCTTGAGAGCGGGTCTGACCTCAGACCTGAAGGTGAAAAAAAAAGGGTCTCGTGACCCATGACTCAGACTCTTTGTAAGTCAATGTGACTCGCAGTGCGCAACCACCTTTTCACCACCCACCACCGAGCTCTAGCAGGCAAGCCCTGCAGAACTCGGTGTGGTGAGCGCGTGTGCGACCACCGAGCTATTTCGAGGGCAAGGCCTTCGTGAACGGTTTCTGTGGTATTTTCAATGGCGCCACCGAGAAATCGCCCCACCACTGAGCTCTGACAGGCAAGCCCTGCAGAACTCAGTTTGGCGTCCAAAATTGCGGCCAACATGCCATTTCGAGGGCAACGCCTTCGTGAAAGGCTTGGAGACATGGTGACCGAAGCTCGGTGGGTAGCTGAGATTTGGTTGTGACCATGGATTGCGGACTCGTCGGTCGTTGTCGAGGCCCAATGGCGTTTTTGCGGCTCTGGTTTCTCTCTGTCTACTTTCCGATGTCCAACGACAGAAAAGGCCCTCAATCGCACCAATCACACCACCGCTGAACTCTGGCCTACAGTTTGCGACCAACAGCCCATTTTTCGAGGGCAAATGTCCTTCGTGAAAGGCCATCGCAGCAATTTCAAAGTCCAGCTCTTGCCGCAGTGTTTCTGGATCTTACTCGCCTCTCTGGGCTTGCCACCTCTTATTGTGTCATTCTCAAATGTCGGTCGAATTATTTTCCTTGTTTCATCCAGTGCTCATGAACCCACAGGATCCACTGTACCATCGTCACTGAGATCTAGGCCAAAGCTCGATTTGATCCCCCGAGATCTATGCGCAAGCTCAATTTTTTTTTTTTGCGGACAAGTAAGTCTCCAATGCATTAAAAATCGACGGAGGATTTAGATTTATGAAAACTTTCAGTGTATTCACCTCCCTGACAACATATCCCAGCACCGAATCCCCTTCAAATACTGCGAACTATGGTGCCCGTCGCAGGTCCCTGTCCCTTGACCCAACTTTGTTGTATTCACAAGCGCCGCTCCCGATGCGCCCAAGCGAGGACACGAGCAACATGCGGGAAATGGTTTACAGCTCGCGTGTGCATCAGTTTGGACGCAAGACGCGTCGCGGGTTGTCACAGGGCGGGACAGATCACGTGATCACCGCACGTTCTGCGGCGAAGTCCACGACCTATCTTCCTCCATCATCGACCTTGCGTCTCGTTTCCCTCACACGTCTACAAGCCTCTACGCCTTCACAACCATGGAATCCACTCGGTCTTCGATGGATCTTGACGGAATCGTCCAAGAACCAGCCCCTCCATATTCGAGGGAAGACCCTTTCCCGACGCCCGAGGGACCGCCACCTGCTTACAAGCATCCACCTTCGTACGAGGATGTCGTCGTCGCAACTCCCTTGTCGACCAGCTGGAAAATGCAGTGACTGCAGGGATGGGACCAATGATCGACGCGTCTTTGGTGTGTCCTCTCTTTCTCTCTTCCCTCCTCCTTCTCATGTAATTCCAGACCCACGACAACACCGTCATGTCTCTTCTAGTCAATGAGCAACTGGACGCCGGAGCCTTGGGACGCCTCCGCAAGGCATATGCGTGGGCGAAAAACTGGATTACCCGTCGATTCCGCAGCTAGGAAATAGGTACGGACTCAATACCTGGTTTTTCGTCGTCGCTGACCCGTTTTGTAGATGGCGAGACCCCATTTGGTTGCCCTTAGCCCACATTTATGTTCTGTGAGTCGATCTATACAAAGATTTTTTTCGTGTACCGCTACGACCCGCTGCATCTGGTCAGCACCACCTACCGTGAGGGTCTCGTCCATTGGCTCGTCCCTGCCATTTCCTGACAGGCAGTTCGCATGGTGAATATGTTGCCGTGCATCCCGATGGCAAAGTGGGAGGATGGGTTGATGGATGTGGCCCCTGTGCTTGCACCCAGCAGGACGCTCGAGCTCGTCGACGACCAGACATTTTTCCCGTACGGCGACGCGCCGGAAGAGGAGGCGATTGAGGCGGAAGGCAATGCGGACAAGGATCTGATATCCCCTACCCCGACGGCGCACCCGCTCCAGTCCCCTGCGCTCAGCGACGCGCTGTCACCGAGCACTCCTGCCCCTCCCTTGCCTACACCTGACTCATCCGCATTCTTCGACTCGTCTGACGATGAGGACAAACCCCTGTAGGCGAGCAGCGACTCGGACGAGTCGCGGCCGTCCACACCCGACTCCACCCAAGAGATCTGCGACCGAGGTTGACATGGACCCTCCCCCGCACCCTTGATTTCCTTCCCTAACACCTGCACGACACTCAAACAGAACTCGCTTGCACCTGCCCTCACTGTGCCCTTTACCCTACCACGCCCACACTCGCACTCACACCGGCTCCTTCCCTCGGCAGCGCCACACCCACACCCACACCCACAACCCGCCCCGACAATGCTCAACCCCAACCGCGGACTCGTACCTCCCCTCGCACCTCCCTGGCACCCAACCGCACGGCTCCCGCCCGCGCTGCACTTGCTTCCGTTTCCCACTCGCAGACGCAAAGCCCCTCACTCTTGAACCTTTCTCAAGAGAGCAGAGCCTTGTCTCCTCCAGGCTCCCAGCCGCCTGCCTCTGCTTCTGCTTCTGCATCCATTCGCCAACCTCGCCCAGCAGTATTCGCACGGCCACCATGGCCACAACGTCCTCCTCCGTGGCACCTAACCTGCATCGAGCAGCCTCAGTACCACGCCCATGCCTGTCCTCCACACCCGCCCACGTCTCTCACACGCCGTTCCACATCTGCCCGCCGTGGAGCACCTATCGCTCTACCGCCCGCTGACCACCTTCCCGGAATTTTATCCGCGCGTCTTCAAAGCAGGCACGTATACGGTATCAACACGTAGATGAGCACGATTGAGCTGGAGGGCTCGGACTCAGGCACAGTCGGGCGCAAGGGCGCACGGTGAGGCTGCAGGAGCCAATGCTGTTCCCGACGGGCGTCAGCGAGAAAAATAAATCAAACTCACCTCCGTCCCGTCCCCGTCTCTCCATCGCACCCGCACCCGCACCCGTAGTTGCTCAAGGTCAATACTAAAGTGCCGACCCTCAAAACCCATATCGCAATGAGGGAGAGATGCCTCGCCTTCTCAATCATCTGGCTATGTTTCATTTATTATATGGTCTCCTACTTACATGCCTACCCTATGATCCCTTCCCTGTATTATTTCTTCTCTCAGTCCTCTCTCCTTCATTTGCATACGAAATACCGTAATTATAAATAATTATTTTTGGTGTCTGCATAAATGACTCGCGACCTTCGGGGTGAACCCACAGGTGTACCCTTGGGTGCACCCGCGGGTTCGTAGAATCGCCGCGTTTCAGCGTGAATTTCAGCGCGGCGGAAATCCATGCATTCAGCAGCATTGAAAGCAACATTGAAAGCAAAGGTTTCAATGGTACTTTCAGCGTAGCCGAAATTAGCCGATTCGGCAAGACTGAAAGCGCCGTTGAAAGCCTGTCTTTCAATAGCTGTTTCAGCCCGGCTGAAGCTCCCAGTTTCAGTTGCGGAGAAACGCATGCTGAAAATAGAAATTTCAGCAGGCATTTCAGCGCTGCCGAAAGCCTTTGTTTCTCGTTGTCTGAAACTCCGATTGATTTGGCGAGAATCAATTAAAATTTCAGCCCTCACTATACGCACCGTTTCTTTGCAGCTGATTTTTGTCTTGATCATCACGGTTTCTATTCGAGAATCAGGTTCGATGATTCTACCCGAATCCAATGCGGCTGATTCGCGTATAGATTTTTGGGAAATAAATTCACGTATAAGTCCACACTGATATTTTGCTTTTTTTGGTGTGTTTCGTTGGTTCCAAAATATCAATGCTTACCATTACAACAGGTGTCAAGCCTTTTTATCTATACCTATTTCCTCCTCATCTCGCCCATCTTTGTCCTATAAGGGCTCTCGCACAGTGGCTATCGGTATCGGGAATTACCGATGACTATCTTTTTCGCAAAATGGTATCAGGCGACCGTGTTTCTGAGCAAAATTCTCATATGGTGAGCTTTGATCTGACGCAACTGAACTGCTTGGAGCTCACAATCCATTGGTAGACCAGCGAGTTTTTCCTGGAAATGTTCAGGAACAATATACTGGATGTCGGCGTTGACCCATACCCATACGGTACACACTCCTTTCGTCGGGGTGGCTGCCAATGGCTTTACACCTGTTGTCGTTGGGGGCTGATACGAATCTGCGACTGGTGGCTGGAGCACCGACTCTTCAGCAACCTCACAATTGTGAAATACTTGATCTCGTATGTTGACGACCCTTCCGAGCGGCGTGAGGATTATATGAATCCAAATCGCCCACCCGCAAAGAAATGCTTTAATTGTGGCAGAACTTGCTATTGTGTTTAGTTTGCACAATTTTCTTTGTTTCATTCACATTATTTTGCGTCGCGGAAGTAACTAAAGTATTTGGCGCAATAAAAAATGGTTTCTAGTGAACTTGTCAATGTAACTAATCTTCGCCCTCGCCCTCCCCCTCGCCCTCCCCTTCGCCAATGTCCTCGGCATCGAGTCCTTTCAATTTGCGGTATTGAGCCGCAATCATGGCGGGTTTGGTCATCATATGGTGTTGGCCGCCTTTGCGGTATGTCAATTGTTCTGTGGTAAGTTCCTGCTGTGCCAATGCTGTCAGTCTCGCATTCTCCGCCTTCCGCTCCGCCGAAAGTCGAGCAAGCAGAGGGGTGTATTTGAGACGCTGAAGCTGTCCATGTTTGTCGGTGACAGAATATTGAGCCCAAAACTCTTCGAGGGTCATCGCAGACATTGCATGAAAAAGAATCTGAATATCTGATGAGTTAAAGGATGGAGTTCAGTAGATCTGCTGACCTTCCAGTCGAACCACTGTTTCTTGACTCCCTTCCACTGGGCAGGTCTCCAATACGTATAAACTGACGGCCAATAAACCAGAGGTATAGGAACACCGTTGATCTTGAGGGGTGAAACTCCGTTCCAAAGGGGTGAGTTATCGTCCCACTCGGATAGCAAATCTTCAACGCGGTATGAATATTTAACAGCTGGCGGATCCGGGATGTCAATCTCGCGGAAAGTGATCAATTTACCACCGGCAAGCTTCAAAGTACGCGTGGGAGCATCTGAATTGTTGTCGGAATCTGCCCTGATATCAGCAGCGGGGAGGGTCACATCTGTAGATGAGGGCAGTGCTGAGGTTTCACGGGGCGCAAGTGTGGCAGAAGGCAGCGCCGGCACGGGAAGCGTGTCTGGCACTGTCATTTCAACACCAGAATTGGAAGGAAACCCCGCGATGCCACCGTTCTGGACATATGCAAGCAAGCCATTGAATAAATCAAGCATCGCAGTCTGCGAAGAAATTCCCTTGGGTTTGGTTAATCATCAAACATAAGAGACGAATGTACAGAGAAAACTCACGGCCGGAACAGTGCTGCTAGGAGTTCTAGTTGGATTGGAAGCGGGAGGAGGAGCTTCAGGCACCGGGCTACCTGCCGATGGACTGATGTAGATGGATGCATTTGTATGTGCTTGGCCGGTGAAGTGTTCATACGGATATTTTTCGACAATCCGTTTGGCCTATATGAATTCCAGTCAGCGGGTCTAACAATCAGGATACAGAAAGTTAAATGTGATACCCAAGGCAGTATTGCTGCTTTTTCCTCTGCAGTGCGCAAGTCTTTGGAGCGCTCAGTGACCGGGGCATTTGGAATGCGGACACCATCGGCTCCGTGAAATAAACTCTCTCGTCGGAGAGCAGAGAACTTTGGTTGAGTCTTTTTCTCTTTGTCAGACTTTCGAGAACCTTTATGTGTGTTCGTCGCGCCAGCAAGGAGACTGATACAAAACAGGTAAGCAACGATTTGTCCAACCAAGTGGACTTTACCTATTACATCGAGTGCGGTCTTTACTGAATTCCGTCAAGCGTGAGGTCAGCTCGGACTTGTTACCCGAGTGAGGGAGCCGAAAAGTCTTGCAGTGGGCCTTGAGATCTGCATTACTGAGGCCTGCTCTGAAGCGCCAATCAAAATCAGAATCAAAAGCGGCCCGCGACAAACCCGCGAGATTAACGTGTTACATACAAGACAATGAACTGAGTAGCAAATCCGTCAGGCCCAAGTTCGCCGGGAAAGGGAAATCCGTCCTTGGAGAGATCTTTTGGTATGGTGTCGGCAGTGGCAAAGACATGTTCGGGAAGCGAGCAGAGAGGAGGAAGATGAAAATGTCGCAAATGGGGAATAAAATAAGAGGTAGGACAATGAAGGTGGCCACAGGATTGAGACAAGACGAGAGGGAGTCGAGGGCGGCACCAACGCTGCACTCGATCGCACTGCCGTCGCCGTCGATCACATTGAGCGCGAGCCTGTGAATGACGGAGCAATCAGCTTGGTTACGAAACGGACCGATCGAACCGAAAACATCCCAGTCCGAAGGTCCCACGCGATCGGCGGAACATTCCGGGTGACGGGACTGTTATATCCCAGGAAGAAGGTGAATGAGTGAGGCGAGGTGCTGAATCCGATGTTGACCGATATGCAGACTACTGAGCGAAGGCGCCGACGCTTACGTCTTTGACGTGCACCAGGGCGACGTGTTTGCATGCATGGCGGATGTGGGGTGGATTACAGGGCATACGTGCATTGCCTTCTTATCTTTTGACCTCCGCCCCCAGATACATCGTCTACGGCCCCCTCCTCAACGGCGTCACCACGCTCATGTTCGAGAGCACGCCCGTCTACCCGCACGATACTGGGAGACGGTCGCGAGGCACAAGGTGACGCAGTTTTATAGCGCGCCGACGGCGGTGAGGTTGTTGAGGTGAGTATGCAGCTCGCACACGCTCGTGACGGGACGCCCGCGACCCGACTCCCCAGTCTCGCAACCACTACGACCTCAGCACCTCCAACACCCGTTCCTTGGCGGTCCTACAGCGCGAGTACCACATGCAACCGCTCCCGCCCTCAACAACCGACGAGCATGCCCCGCGCCGTGCCCAGCGCCCCGCGTGTCAGCCGCCCGCGTACACCAGCAGCATCATGATGGCCCATCGCCGCATCGACGCCATCCTACCCAAGCCCCTTACGCCCGGCGACCGCCCGCCCCCGCTCAAGCCCATTCCCGGCTGGACAGACAGCAGTCAAGCCTGGCGTGCCCCGACTTACAGCTTCGCGCTGCCGCCCCAGACCCGCGCCGACGACCTTGACCCCAACCGCGCCGCGTACACCTCCTTCCATGCATCGCCCCACCGTTCCGCCCAGTCCGGCGTCACCGCCTCCTCGGCCTCGGGTTCGTGCGCGCCCAGTTCCCCAACGACGAGTGCGAGCGGGGGTGCCGCGACCTCCAGCTCACTAAACAGCGAGATGCTCTCCAGCTTCGAGGACAGCGTATCGCGCCGTGTCTCTCTCTCGCCTCCTACCCCTCCTCCCCAACCTCCGAGTGCTCGCGCTCCCCCCCGCGCAAGTCCCGCTCCCACATCGTCCCCGATGTACTCCTTCGCCCCGCCCCCTCTCCGAAAACCACCCTCTCCTCCTTCGCGTCCTGCGCCTCACAGCCGAGTACGCGGAGACCCTCGCCGCGCCGCGCGCGCAGCCCGCTCTCCAACAATAGTAGTGTGATCTCATCAGGGAGCTCAGACGATTTGGAGGAGGCATGCACAAAGGGTTCAATTTGACGGAGCGGTGGAGGGGTGGGCGGGGGAGAATACGGAGCGGGTGCTCGTGGGTTGGTATGAGATGCTGGAAGAACGCGGGGAAGTGTGGGAGGAGGGGTTTATGCGCGGGCAGCGCACCGAGGCGGACTTTCTGGACACGATGCGCCGCTTTCTGGAGTTTTGGGACCGCCGCAGTAATCCTTCAGTAAAATATGAATAATTATATAAATGCTGATGTGGTCTCTTCCGTCTGACCATTGGACTTGAGATGGCTTTTTTTATGTTGGGGGAGGTGAAAAACATTGATACATACTACCTGTGCGCGTCTCGAAACTCAATCTTGTGCAAAAAGTAGATAAATTACATGATTGTCCAGCCCTGGCGGTATTCCGCTGTAGCCCTTCACACGCTCCGCTGTGGCGCGGATCCCCGTCTCAGTGCGCTCTGCATACTTGCCCGCAGGAGCACCGCCCGACTCCCACCTCCGTGCTCCCACTACTAGCCGACACCCACACAACCCACACTCGATCGCTCGTTCCCCAATCGTCGCCCCGCGCACGCACCGATCAATCAAGGTCAACGTCCCGTCCGCATTCCACTGTCCCACATCTCCTGTGCGGAACCACCCATCTTCGGCAAAGATCGTCTTGTCCGCGTTCAGATCCGGACGCTTGAAGTAGCCTGAGATGACGGAGGGGCCGCGGATACAGAAATCGTAATACCTCGACACATTCCTTGGATGACAGCGGCGGCGTAGCCGCAATACTGTAAGCTACAGCGGTGTAAGCGTGCGCCGCGGACTCGGGCCATGTAGATGCATCGCTTCCCAGCGTGCAGACGAGCGCAAAAGATTTGAGGGAGCTCGAGCCGCTCGGCGAAGTCGACGCGCAGGTCTTGACACGTGGTGATGCCACCGCGAGCGCTTGCTCGGGGTTGACGTGCCCTCCGAGAATGCGGGCGGGGTCAATGATGTAGACGCGTGGTGTAAACGCGCGCGCGGCTGTTCGTCGGACGGAGAGCGAGGAGAAGCCCGCAACTCGCAGCAGTGGCGAGCTACGTTGATGGGTCGAGGGCGTAATGCAGCGCGGGTGCGCGAAGCGAACGAGAAAACGCGCGTGTCGCGCACGGCGGTCCGGGGGAGGGGTACGGCTAAGACGGACCAGCTCCGCGCGCACACCGGCAGCGCGGAGCATCCCGTGCGTTGGTTGTAGTCGTCCTAGGCATTCTGCCCCCCCACCCTCTCCGATTCCTGCTCGTTGCTCGCGAGAAGTAAGCGCGTCCGAAAGATCGCCAGTTCCTATCTGGTGCCGTACTTCGAAGTCCTTGCTGCCTCCAGTTGCCGAGGTTCCAGAATCCAGCTAAGAGAGGTGTGAGGAGAGAAGAAGAGGAAGGAAGAAGAGTGAATAGGCGTCCAAATTACTGCGTTGCGGTAGTTTGGACGTGGTGGAGGGAAGGAAGAGACGCCCAGCGCCACGTGCGCTCGGCATCGCCCTACCGCCACGCCGCGGCGAGCTCGTCGCTGTCGGGCGACTTCCTGCCTCGGGCAACACAGTCGCGTTCAACGCGGCTCGTTGGACACGGCGCGTGTCGGCCACGCGTTGGAGGCTTTCTTGATGCTAATGCAGCGTCGAGCGCTGCTTCTGCGCGAGGAAGAGCGAGTGTGCGCTGGGGATCCGCTGGATCGAGTTGGGATGAAGGGGCGCTGGCGGCGCGTCTTGAGAGAGAAGAACATGCATACATAACGTTGGGATGAAGAGAGATCCGGCGGGAAGGACAAAGTAAAGATTTGGGAGTGGGATTCGGGGGCGAAAGCAAGCAGCAGAGTGAAGTCACGGCGTGGAGAGGAGGAGTCGCGGGGAAAGCAAGACGCGTCGATAGAAGCTAGTGAATCCTAAGTTGGGATTCCATGAATCCCAAAGGTCGGCTGAACGGATTTATTTCCTTTTCCGAGTTGTTTGGCTAATCTATTTGCGCACCTGCGCAAATACTGAATTTGCGCAGGTGCGCAAATGGTGCGCAAATAAGGCATTTGCGTGGCACGCAAATGTTGCGCAAATGATACATTTGCGCGGCGCGCAAATGTTGCGCACATATTGCGCAAATATTGCGCAAATATCGAATTTGCGCAGGATTTGCGCGCCGCGCAAATAGGGCCTTGCACCCAGTGTCATCCACCTGACCCTGGCGCATATTGGCGCTCAACGTATTCCGTATCCCTGTCACGGTTGCCTGGTTCGCCATCGCGAACATTGTTCGGAGCGGTGCGCGGCGCTCGAGTTCGTCGCGACAACGATTGAACATTGGATTCGCATCATCGGAGAGGTACCTGTATGCCATCCCATGTATAACGAATGAGCGCTCGTAGTTTAAAAAAATGAATACCTGTACGCCATCTCATGTTTAACGAATGAGTGCTCGTCGTTGAAAACAAAACACCATTTCATGTTTAACGAATGAGCGCTCGTAGTTGAAAATAAAATAAAACTCTGGGCACACCTGGGTCTCCCATTATTTCTTCGAGAGTTGAGCATTGGATTCGACCCCGCAATTTTATATACACTATCTCGGTCTGGTGAATCACCGCCACAATAGGAAAATTGAATCCGACATGGTCAAGTTCGAGACACTGAATATCTGAATTAATACTGACCAATGGTATTAGCAACATTAGCAACATCAAACCAACGAAAAATAATTGTGTCTAGTAAGTTCACAACTAAAAGGCTCCCAGTACCAGAAGTTCAACAATTCGGGCAGTCAATTTATCTTCACAGTCAGAGTATCGTCTAGAGATTTGCAACCGGATCCATCATCGTAGTTGGTGCTCTGCGGGGTCGGTTGTATTAGGGGTGCCACAGAAGCAACTTCAGGCTTGAACGAGTGCCACAGAGGCAACTTGCGCGAGTCGACATGAGAGCATGGAGGTAAAGGTGAGAGCGTGGAGGTAACATGTTGCGATCATTTGTCACGGTGATCCCATATCGGTCACGTGTCAACACGTTCAACACGTTCGGTACGTGTTTGCGCGTTCACTCAAGAAAGGACTTCTTAATGGATATTCTGGATATTCACTAGATATGCAGGGGATTCATACAAGTTGTAAAAACATTGACTAGAACTGCCATGTACAGTACGCGACATATTTTTAAAAAGAGAAGACATGTGCTACGTTTTACTTGGAATCGCACTTCTTCCTCGATGCGCGGCCGAGCGAGGTGTTGGGCACCCGGAGCTGGAGGAAGGGTTTTAATCGGAGCTGAAGCAAGAGAAGTGAGTTTAAGGAAAGAGTCAAGTTAGCAAATAAAACAACTGACCTGGTGGCGAGGGCGGTGGCATGCGGAAGTCGACCAGGCGTGTGTTCCGAAAGTCTTTCTGCAACGCCAGCACTTCATCCATTTGGCGAGCGATCTTCTCGAGGTCCTCGTCGTAAATCCCGTATGGTTCGCCGTTACTGATGCCCTCCTGCTTAAGTTTCCAGAGGTCATCCTAGTCTCGGTGCACAGCCTCTCCTGACATCCCAATTTGGGAGCCCTGTCGTGAGAGTCTGGACGTAAGTCAGTCGGCTAACCATACCATTGCTCTATCAGCACTTTCCCACGATATGTAGCCTGCCACGCCAACTTGTATTTTTTATTTCAAGACTGCCAATGCATATAAATTCGTGAAAATATTCAGAGTGCCATTTATAAGTGTCCACGACAGCCCGGAAAACTCGGAACCGGATTTCCCCGGCCGGAACCGCAAATATTTGACTGTCTCCCAAATTAGGCAGTTGGCCCCTGAAGAAGCTTCTCTTGCATGCAGCCACCAGTACATTTCGGTAAGCAACTCCAGATCATTGCAATAGATCAGAGTCTTGACCAATTGGGATTCAGGCTGGCCAAGAGGCATCACAAAGGCAATATTCAAGAAGCTGTTTATGTTCTAGGCGATGAGGTCAATGATGCTGATCTATGGTGGCCTCGGACTGGGGGCCAGATTGGGATAGGAGAGTTGTCGGGCATTATGTATAGAGAAGAGCGAAGCGGAGCCTTGAGAGATGGTTGTAGGAGGCAAGAGAGAGCAGGCACATGTAGAACATGCGGAAAACACGCTGCGAACACGCCACATGCTTTGAAAACAGGGGCCAACTGCCTAATTTGGGAGACAGTCAAATATTTGCGGTTCCGGCCGGGGAAATCTGGTTCCGAGTTTTCCGGGCTGTCGTGGACACTTATAAATGGCACTCTGAATATTTTCACGAATTTATATGCATTGGCAGTCTTGAAATAAAAAATACAAGTTGGCGCGGCAGGCTACATATCGTGGGAAAGTGCTGATAGAGCAATGGTATGGTTAGCCGACTGACTTACGTCCAGACTCTCATGACAGGGCTCCCAAATTGGGATGTCGGGAGAGGCTGTGCACCGAGACTAAGGTCATCCCAGGCCAGCCCACGACGCCTGAAGAGGCGGTGGAGATCCTCGCGAACTTTGGCCCGCATCTTGGGGCGGCGAATGTGTTGGCGGCCAGGCAGGGCCTCCTTTATTCCAGCCACCGCAGTTGAAAATCAGTGATCGTATCGTATACCAGCTGGACACAAAAATCATTACACACCATTATGAAGTTGGCAGCCGGTGAGAATGTCCTGGCAAGCCATTGAACCAGAAGGGCAGGTACACTACAGTGTACATTTGGAATTAGAAACACATCATTGAGAGGGGAAGGCAATTACCTGAGGCGCTATCTCGGTATCTTCCTCGAAATCGAATTGAGGGTTGCTGAGGGAGTACTTGAAACAAGCCTTGCATATAATGACACAAGGGTCCAAGGAGTTGTCTTCTTTGTCGAGGATATACCATCCAAAATCCCACAGCGCAATGGGAAGGTCGCAATTCTTGCATGGCAAACCAATGATGCCTGGATTGCGGGTAGCCATGTCTTCAAGTTGCTTCATGGTGAAGCAAATTGCGAATGTACAATCTTCCACAGTCACAGTGGCATTGACGTCGAACCGTGGCCGAGCACGCTGCTCCGCACGGACGCGCAGTTGATCGATGAAAGCATCCCGAGGCAGAGCCGGGCGAACATTATGAATGGGGCCAGTCATCATGGAAGGTAATAGAGTGGGAAGAATGGTGGCACCTACAACACTGGGTTATTTGAGGCCAAGAGAGGTAAGCAAGGTGGGCTCGCCTTGTTTGATTCTGGGTTGAAATGTGCCATTGTACCGACACTTTGGGTAAACATCATCTTGTGCTACCAACCTCGAAAGGAAAAACCAAATATCATTGTACTGCGCTTTGGCCGTCATGAATGCCGAAGTTGACGACGCACCTGGGATTCCTTCCATGCCACCCTCGTTTGCCCGAGACCAAGTTCAAGGAAATTCCCTTTCTCATGAAAACGCGGGAACTAAGCATACATAATGATAACTACAGAATGATAAGTAGTACCCAAGACGGCGACAAGACAATAGGGTCGATCTGCGAGCCAGGTACTACACGTTGACGCTTCACGTCCTCCTCTGCTTCCACATGCGGCCCTTCTTCCTCCGAATCGCTTGTCCACTTTCTCTTGAGGGGGCTGCTCGACACTGTAGAGGGCGAGGACGGCACACTCACATCCCACCCAAAGTCGGAGCTTTGGCCATCCTCAGTCGTGAGATCGGTGTCTGCGAAAAAGCCCCAATCACTTGTGTCGTAGAACAAGTCATCTAGGTCTCGGTCTGAAAGTCGGTCAGCTAGTGCCCAGGACACAAGATTTCACACAAGCGTACCAACAGCTTCGTCGAGAATAGAATGGAGAGCGTTGGTCACCAAGTCCAGCAGCCCTAGACACACGTCCTCAGGTACGCTTACATGCCATAAGATCATGTAAGAGCCCCGTCCCTTGAGGCTCACCGCGGGCCCGACACGTAACCACTTATTCCTCGAGCACGGAATACCAGACGTAATGAGGGGCGGGCTGCCCCATTTCATCGTCAGGGACAGCGCCGACGATCTTCGCGGCGTTGAATGAAGTGAAATCAAAGTGGTCGAGGCCCCGAACGTTGACGCGAAATTCCAAGGCCGGTCGGTGGTGGTCGGTGTATATGGCGATTTGAAGTTCACACGCTAAGCAAAAAAAAACCGCAATTGCAGCTCACTTTCAGTGGTAGAAATCTGGAACAAGTCGGGATTATATTCGTCATCTTCAACAGGGGAAACAGGGGCAACAGCCGGCGTCGAGTGGGCCATGACCGATGCGGGCGTGCGAGTGGCTGAAGCGCAAGAGGAGATCGCCAAAGGAGGGGTTCGGATGATGGTAGCAGGAATGCGGGCAGCCACGGAGAGAACTAAGAGTGGGTTAGATTAAAATTAGAAGGAAGGCGAGAAGAAATAATGCCACCCACCATTGTTACGACCCTTGCCTTTGCCAGTGGCATTCTCTTCTCGAGCCTTCTTTGCTGGCTTCGTCGCAGGAGGGGCTTGTTTTTTCTGGGCCGCCTTTCTTGCTTGCATAGTGGCCGCACGCTGGGCTCCTCAAAGGCGATCGCTTTCAGCTTTGAGAGTAAGGAAATGCGGGCGTAGTCCTGCGATGCGGGCGGCATCCAATGTGGACACCTCCTGGCAAGGACGCTCAGAACACTGTCCAATGAAATAATGTATGAGCCGCAGCAGTACAGAGTATTTTCCTGCCTCACCTGTACGGCCTGTTCACCAAACCGAGTGACGTCTGGGGGCGCGCCGTGGCTGGAGTGTATGGTGATGTGCATTGAAATGTGGTGTTCCTTGTTCTTGGGACAAGTTCACCAACCGGCAGGGCGAGGGACTTGAGACTTGCGCCAGCGCATCTCTGGAGAGTCAGTCATGGTTAGAGGAGAAGGTAAGTCGGTGGAGCCGGACTCGCATTCGCATTGTTATCATTATCTGACGCTTTGACCTCTTGCTTTTTTGGGAATCCCAGGCGGTCCGTCGATCATTGACAAGAAGACCAATTACCGAGCATGTATGCGTAGCCCCGAGAAGGCAAAAGCCCGTCTTCAAGATATTGCCCAGACATGTCGACCAAGACCAAGTACCCCAGAATTAACCGTTCCGAAGCCCGACGTAATTCAAGGCGATCCAGGACTGTCTGTGGTACAAAACCAACAGAACGGGAAATAGTTTGTAGCACAAAGCTAACAGACGGCGACGAGAGGGCGGGACGAGATTGAGGGCAGGGCACTAGCAGAGCAGAGTGGACTTGGAAAGGAAAAGAGACAGCTGATCGCGTGACTGTAACGATCAGCGCATCAACGCCGTCGGCCGCACTCTCACTCAGCCGTCACCATCATCTCATCGACCTCATCTGTTAGCTTTGTGCTACAGACTATCTCGGTCTGTTGGTTTTGTACCACAGACTCCTTCCCAGGTCTTTACTTCACGTTCACGACACGACGAACTCAAGTCCCTTGACTTGCACCGCACTCTGGACTCCCGGCGCCCACAGGTTCTTTTCACATCGAAACCAGGAAAATCCAACCGCGTTCTGGAAATAGATCCCTCCAGTGCTGCCGACCTGCCCTCGATACACAATGGTGTGGATCTTTTGGGATATCGTGATCTTAACAGTAAGTGCTTTTCATCATATTAAATCTGTCAGCTGTGTGCTGCAGACCATTACATCCCCGTCCTATCTGTTCATTTTGTGAGACAGACCCCAATGATGCATTGCTGACCACTTTTATTTCAGAAAAGCGTCTCGGGCCTTACGATGGGAGGGTCGCCGCACACGTCGCGGTGGGCGGCACATCTTGCTACATCACCACGAATGCCGGCTATGTTCCCGGTCTCCCACCTGCAGGAGACGAGCTCTTCCTTCGCCAGGACATGCGCTGGGGTCCGGATGATCCTACACTGTGGCCGCCTCACTACAGCGAGACATACTGCCATCTAGGTGCGATTCCCAGATGCATTGGACCCCACCGAGACGACATCTTTATCATGTGGTGGAATCCCGATCACCATGATTTCATTTGCCCTCAAACCGGGCACACTCTGACGCGTAGGCTGGGCAAACTCAGCAGCGCCAGAATTTCCGCCTTGTCTCCACCGGTGCACCAGCTCCTGATGCGCTGCAAGGGCTACATAAACTCTTTCGACCCCCCCAGACGCCCCGTCCCTCTCGTCCCTCAGCTTGTGGACAGTCTGCGTCGTGGATTGGACCAACTCTGTAGCATCCCCACGACCTTCGAGCGGATGGTTTTGGGCGTCACCAACGTGCAGTGCACGTTTTTGGAACTGTATGGCCTCCTCAATTGGATCACCATCTATCAACCACAGATGACGGATACCTCCCGCTTAGGCGGCGCTTCCGACGTCGACGTTGTCGGAGTCTACACAATGGATCCACTCGTGGTGGAGCAGTTTCATCGTGCAAGATTGCCGTACTGGTTCATACGCCCCTTGAGCGCGTTCCACGAGGATAATATCCTCAGGGTGGTGAAGCCGGTCGATCCCATGAACTTGCTACAGTTGGCCGTAGTGGAAGGATTTCCTCCTATCAAAGGAGGCCTGACGCTCGAGCAGTGCATTCAAAATATTCATTGAGGAACCAGCACGCTACCTTGGTACAAAAATACCTTTGCGTCGGGACATACACCGAAGGCGATTGAAATGCCTGCGCCCGGACCCAGCAGGGCTCCAAGTGCGGCGGGACTGAGCATTGACAAGTCGTGTGCCGTGAGCAAGTCATCCACACGGCAGAAACCATGTGCGGCACCTGGATTTCATTCATGTTTGCTAGATTCTCACAATTCGCAGATGATCGTCCCCGTCCCAACAACCAGAATCGAAACCAAGATGCCCACTTCCAACAGAGAAACAAATTTGCCCACTTTGAAACTCCCTACATGGCTGCTGCCATTCCGTCTTGGAGGGCGGTGCTTGCAGCTGTCGACACATCCCTAACACCTCTCTGCGGCCCCCATCCTCGAAACGTCTACATCTTCCCCGAGTCGGCCTTAGTGATTGGCTCCGACACACGCCACGACATGTACCTCCACCATTACCAGCTCATCCGCGACGCTCTGCTTTACAGAATGGGGGACATTGACGAACCCCATGATCCCGTGTCAGCCGCCGAGTGGTGTGACGCGCTACAAGGGAAACTCGACGTTCAAGGGAAACCCAAGAGCCAGGCTGAGAACACCTATGGATCCCAAATATCCCTTCTAGTTAGAAGGGGGTCTACAGGTGTAGTCCCCCTTCTAACTAGAAGAAATTTAGCTAATTTGCCTACAATGCATCAAAGGTCGCATTAAAGTCAGGCTAAAGTCACAACAAATAAGGTTTGGAGCATACCAAGGCAACTATGCTACAGCAAAGTCACAGTAAAGCTGCTAGAAAGGTGCTATATATGGGTAAGTCATGTCAGACCCTAAACTCCAGCAAAGTCACAATAAAGTTGTCTTGGGTAAAAGTCTCATGACACCCTAAGCTGCAACAAAGTCACAATAAAGTTGTCTTGGGTAAAAGTCTCATGACACCCTGAGCTGCAACAAAGTCACAATAAAGTTGCCTTGTGTGTAAAATTTTCATGATGACCCGAGCTGCAACAAAGTCACAATAAAGGTGCCTTGCATAAAATTTTCATAACACCCTGAGCTGCAACAAAGTCACGTTAAAGTCCTTTCACATCGAAATCTCTCATCAAAAATAATATCAAAAGACACAAGTAAACAAAAGCTTCATATCCATGACATTATATGGAGACATTACACCTGATGTGAGCTGCAATAAAGTCACAATAAATATGACCATTCACATAGAGTTTGTAGAAGGTAGTAGCTGCAACAAAGCCACAATAAAGCTGGTGTAAAGTCACAATGAATGTATGTGCCCTTGTACATAGAGTTCAGGAACTGCATATGCTGCAATAAAGCTGCAATAAAAGGTGTGTTCTTGTAAGAAAGCTAGTCAACCTTTACCACTGTTCGTACTAAGGACCACCTATAACTCCCACAAAACCTTTATAGTTAGAATGAGGAATAGAGGATTTTGGCCATTTCCCCTATGCTGCAATAAAGGCTGCGATAAAGCCTCAATAAAGCTGCAATATCTCAAGATTTGAGACATGGTAGACACTAGACAACCTTGCCACAATAAAGCTGCAATAAAGGTCACAATAAAACTACAACAAAGGTGTTACCTCACAACAGAGTACCAAACAATACAAAAGTTGCAATAAATCTGACTGCTCATTTGGCATACAGCAAGTCCAAATGCCACAATAAGGCTGCAATAAAAACCTTTCCAAAAAAAATTCCCCACACATAACATATATGCTGCAATAAAGTCACAATAAAGCTGACAATACATGTGCTCTTGTACGTAGAGTTTGGGAACTGCATACACTGCAATAAAGCTGCAATAAAAGTTGTTTTCACATAGTCAACCTTTGCTGCTGTCTGTACCAAGCATTTACTGTATGTTGCAAACTATGATGATCAGTCCTTGTTGGAATGATGTTGTGCGCAGTTCCTCTGCTAAGAGAACAATCCCCTATATACAGTAAGTGTATTCATTGCCTTGCCCCCAAAAGACATCGATCATTTTATCTATAGTTATCTTACCTGTGCTATGGCCTGAGGAAACATACTAGCCCCTCAGTTTCCTATCATGATCCAGATCACTTTATATAAATATTTTGTTGGAATGTAATATTCATTTTTCGTCGGGTTTGGCCGAGTATTTTGCATTTTGTGCAGCAACTAGGGCACTGATTACAAAATGGATTGGACAGCCAGACTAAGTGATTTTTGTCCTATAACTTTGGTTTTGACTCTATTTTTGGATTTTTTTGTCTCGGAACCTCCCAGCATGACATGTTTCCTTTTTTATCTATTATCTTGCCTGTAATCAAGCATACTACCCTCCAGGATTCCTATCATGATCCAGGCCACTTCAAATGAATATTTTATTGGAATAAAATATTCATTTATTGCCGGGTTTTGGGCGAGTATTTTGTGTTGTGCAACAACCAGGGCACTGACTGCAAAACGGATTAGACAGCCGGATTCAGCGACCTTTCCTCTACAACTTTGATTTTTGACCATATTTTTGGATTTTTTGGTGTCTCGGAGCTTCCCAGGCTGACATATTTCCTTTTTGGGCCACTACGCCTTTCGCTCAAAAAGGAAATTTTTCGTTTTTGCCCTCAGTTGGGCGTAAATTGATCCAACTGACATGCCCCATCCCTCAGAGCCCAAATCTTCCACCAATATATGAGCAGAATCATGAGAACTGTGAAATGTCAGTTTTGCATAATTTTATTAATTGAGGCCCAAGGAGGCCACCTGGTTCCAGATAGACATTATAAATGAGAAGCTACAATGTAAAACAACAATCCCAAGCCTTATTTCATTGATTTTGGTCAAGATTTGACCAAGTTGTGTTTTGGACAGTGCGCAGTCAAAAGGCCATAATTTGCAGTTGAGCCCTCATGCCCAAAAACACAATCTGGTGGAAACCTGATGAAATTCTTTCAAATAAAGCTGAATATTGCTCTTTCAAATTGGAAAATGCTGTTTACATGCTTTTTTTTTTCATTATATGCAGTGCTTAAGGCCCTATTTCACAAATGATCAGAAATTGTCACTTCCCATATCTCAGGTTCAGGTCGATATTTTGCCCTGCTTTTGGAGTCAAGCAATGTTGTATGCTTGGGGTACCTCTTAGGATGGTTTACATCGTGTTCTAATGCTGCAAAGCAGCCTAGATAACATGAATATCCAGCTGAAGCCTGAACATCACCAAAGTTAATATGTAGTGGACTGAGGTTGAATAGTAGGACCAAAAACAGGTTTATATGTCTCATATGTCATGTGGGACGACTGGAAAGGCATACTACATAGGGACAAGGCAAGGAAAACAATAAATTAGCGAATTGTTCATGTGCTCAGTATTCATCTGTATGATGCTTAGAAAGGGGAGATACCATGTGTAAACAGTGTTTAATGATGACATGATACTATCCTAGGACTGCTGATAGTGAGCCATGGCTATGTGTCTGGTAGGAATGTCAGGGATTGAATTGTGCAAGTTCAGACATTTGCCCCTGTTACACTGTTTCTCCAGCCCAAAGTAGAATGCAAGTCGCATCCACACCTATAGAACATGACAACTGCAAAGTTGAATCAAGAAAAACGGACAATTTGTGCCCAACTGAGAGCAAAAACAAAGAATTTCCTTTTTGAGCGAAAGGCGTAGTGGCCCAAAAAGGAAATATGTCAGCCTGGGAAGCTCCGAGACACCAAAAAATCCAAAAATATGGTCAAAAATCAAAGTTGTAGAGGAAAGGTCGCTGAATCCGGCTGTCTAATCCGTTTTGCAGTCAGTGCCCTGGTTGTTGCACAACACAAAATACTCGCCCAAAACCCGGCAATAAATGAATATTTTATTCCAATAAAATATTCATTTGAAGTGGCCTGGATCATGATAGGAATCCTGGAGGGTAGTATGCTTGATTACAGGCAAGATAATAGATAAAAAAGGAAACATGTCATGCTGGGAGGTTCCGAGACAAAAAAATCCAAAAATAGAGTCAAAACCAAAGTTATAGGACAAAAATCACTTAGTCTGGCTGTCCAATCCATTTTGTAATCAGTGCCCTAGTTGCTGCACAAAATGCAAAATACTCGGCCAAACCCGACGAAAAATGAATATTACATTCCAACAAAATATTTATATAAAGTGATCTGGATCATGATAGGAAACTGAGGGGCTAGTATGTTTCCTCAGGCCATAGCACAGGTAAGATAACTATAGATAAAATGATCGATGTCTTTTGGGGGCAAGGCAATGAATACACTTACTGTATATAGGGGATTGTTCTCTTAGCAGAGGAACTGCGCACAACATCATTCCAACAAGGACTGATCATCATAGTTTGCAACATACAGTAAATGCTTGGTACAGACAGCAGCAAAGGTTGACTATGTGAAAACAACTTTTATTGCAGCTTTATTGCAGTGTATGCAGTTCCCAAACTCTACGTACAAGAGCACATGTATTGTCAGCTTTATTGTGACTTTATTGCAGCATATATGTTATGTGTGGGGAATTTTTTTTGGAAAGGTTTTTATTGCAGCCTTATTGTGGCATTTGGACTTGCTGTATGCCAAATGAGCAGTCAGATTTATTGCAACTTTTGTATTGTTTGGTACTCTGTTGTGAGGTAACACCTTTGTTGTAGTTTTATTGTGACCTTTATTGCAGCTTTATTGTGGCAAGGTTGTCTAGTGTCTACCATGTCTCAAATCTTGAGATATTGCAGCTTTATTGAGGCTTTATCGCAGCCTTTATTGCAGCATAGGGGAAATGGCCAAAATCCTCTATTCCTCATTCTAACTATAAAGGTTTTGTGGGAGTTATAGGTGGTCCTTAGTACGAACAGTGGTAAAGGTTGACTAGCTTTCTTACAAGAACACACCTTTTATTGCAGCTTTATTGCAGCATATGCAGTTCCTGAACTCTATGTACAAGGGCACATACATTCATTGTGACTTTACACCAGCTTTATTGTGGCTTTGTTGCAGCTACTACCTTCTACAAACTCTATGTGAATGGTCATATTTATTGTGACTTTATTGCAGCTCACATCAGATGTAATGTCTCCATATAATGTCATGGATATGAAGCTTTTGTTTACTTGTGTCTTTTGATATTATTTTTGATGAGAGATTTCGATGTGAAAGGACTTTAACGTGACTTTGTTGCAGCTCAGGGTGTTATGAAAATTTTATGCAAGGCACTTTATTGTGACTTTGTTGCAGCTCGGGTCATCATGAAAATTTTACACACAAGGCAACTTTATTGTGACTTTGTTGCAGCTCAGGGTGTCATGAGACTTTTACCCAAGACAACTTTATTGTGACTTTGTTGCAGCTTAGGGTGTCATGAGACTTTTACCCAAGACAACTTTATTGTGACTTTGCTGGAGTTTAGGGTCTGACATGACTTACCCATATATAGCACCTTTCTAGCAGCTTTACTGTGACTTGCTGTAGCATAGTTGCCTTGGTATGCTCCAAACCTTATTTGTTGTGACTTTAGCCTGACTTTAATGCGACCTTTGATGCATTGTAGGCAAATTAGCTAAATTTCTTCTAGTTAGAAGGGGGACTACACCTGTAGACCCCCTTCTAACTAGAAGGGATATTTGGGATCCATAGGTGGCTGAGAAGCGCACTAGTAGTGTCGAGCGCATACTAGGGCCGGCACTGCGCGCCTGTGGCATTAACACACTCAAAGGCTTCCCTGTTGCTCAGGCAGACATACCCCCAATGGCCCCTGCGCGAGCGAAGGAGATTACGTGGGAGCTGGCGGAGATGAATTTCCGCTTCAAGTTGTGCGTGCTGGACAAGCAGGCGTGTGGGGTCGATCAACACGAAGAGTGTGTCGCAGCTTTCACAGGTGGTCTTCTCGTTCCCGACTTGAGCGAAAGCCAAAAGGGATTCGCTGCCATTTCACCATCAGAACGGCTACCTCATCTCTTGCGTTTGGCACGGCTCATGGAGGATTGAACGTACCGCCCTCACCCCGACGTAGTGATGCTGGCCAGTCAGTGAAAACTGGAGTACTGGAACTCAACTGTTATCAGCAGCTCGAGAAAGGTGTGGCGCGATATCATACTCAGGTGTTCTTTCACTTCTTTGGGCGTGCCGCAGTGGTTCCTCTGCGGCTTGAGTAGGACACCATGGCTTTGAGCTTTCCACGGGAGATCGACACAGAGCGTAGGGATATGGACATTATCTGAAAACCGGGGGAGATCGGCGGAAATTAATTTCTCCAAGTCAATTCAAGCAAGCCTCGAAACCCAAATGTAATATATACCACCGAATTTGAAACTTTCGCGCGGCTTGTTGTGTCTGATCCCAACATACGACCTCATGCAAGACAAGGGGGAAGAGACGCTTAGGGTTAGGGTTACGAACACTCTCCGCATCCCTACTCCTGGACAACTTACTTGACGCCCTTCGGATGCATCGGGATAAGTTCTCAACAACCCTGCCCTCCTGCTCCCTGGTCTGGCTTCCGTGTTGTGGCTCCTCATTTTGTTTTTTGTGCTTATCATGCGGCTCATGACTGTTTCGTAGATGTAGGTCCTTCGGTGGACTTGTGATTCATCTGGAACATTATTCAAGGTCGAAACAGCACCCATCAGTTTGATACGCTTACGCTTTGGTGGGATCAACGCTTTGAAAGGAACAATGTGAAATTATTGGCCATCACAAATAAACGGTGTGTGACACCGTATTTTCTGCAGTTTGATCCTGATCTCTTGGTCTGTCCCGTTTCCATGAAGCAGCGCTCCCAAACCAACACCTTGGCCTCGAGCTCTCGCTTGCCTTACAAAACTGTGGGTCAACGCGTGCGCGCCCTTCTCTGGATACCCAGTGTAGGCGTCTAGCTGCGTTGGCGCAGCTTCCAAAGCGTCCAGTTTTTCCACCGTCTTGACGCGTGCCACCACCACCGAGCCAGGTCACCATGGGGAATCCATCTTGGGTGTCATATGGATGGCGGTGAGTTTAGATTGCTGTTGAACACCGTTAGTACACTGACGGGACTCTTGTTAACAGAATAACCAGCCAGCTAAGAAGGTAGCTCTTGCGCCGCCCGAGGGCGGGTACATCTGGTTGGAGCAGGCCGACAATAGACTGAAGCTTGCTGCCGCCAAAATCGGGCCCTCAATCAGACTCGAGACCTCCGTGGGCAATCGGTGGAGGGCCGTAACCTGGGATACGCCTATCCCGGTGGCATCTGGTCGTGCACTACTATTCCGCGCGGAGGGGGTGAAGGCACTGGAAAATTGAGAAGTCGTGCAAGCCTTCACGCAAGAGCTATAGACGGTGTACAAAAATGAAGGATTTTTTATTCATTTAATGACTTGTGTATATCGCACATGTAATTTATTGGCGGTTTCGATGTATTGGTGTCTTTCCGTGAATATTTGGAGCTACTAAGCAGACCTGGAGTGGCCTTGAGTGAATTGATTCTTGAAGCGACGCGTCATGTCACCCGTGACCGGCTCCCATATCTCTTCTGCCTCCCACCTCGTCCCCGCGTCAGTTGCTTTGGTGGCACTCATATACGACAACACCCCTCTGCATTCAAATTGACCACCCCGCCCTGGGTTACCGGGCATTGTCTATTTCGTGACTTTGCAGAATTCAAGACCTCGTACATAATAAAAAACCTCAAGATTAGCTAGAGCCTATTGGAATTTCTGCTTGAATCGCTGACTACTTCTGCGGCGACGAGGACTATTCCACTCATTTTCATTGACCAACCCATGCTCAGTTGCCTGGGTGGCACTGAAAGCGTTCCCCATGTTTTTCAAAACCGAGCTCCAGAATGAAACGTGTTGCCCCAGCAGCCGCATCACCCTCGAAGCGAGTGCATCGCAAAACCGCTCTTGTTCAAGGACAGATTGGGTACACACCGACTCGGACGATGAGGTTTTGCCGTTCAGGATGGAGTCGACCTCAATAATGGTCGCAGGAGGAGCAGCGGATGCCACCTCACCGTGACGATTTAATCCGCGGCCGTGGGCGCATTCTGGAGCCGACGTGGGCTGGGATGACAGCGCTGTTCCCAATATTCCTTGCACGGTGGCGGCACGAGCTTTAGCACCCGATACCTCAACGCCACCAGTATTTGATGCCTCCATGGACGATACTAAGGGCGAAATTGAGGACTCCGCGACTCTGGATCCGCCACCCGAGACTTTTGGACCTAATTTGGAGAGGCCGACTCGACACCAGGTAAGCTTTCCAGCCAAATTCCTTCATTGCGCATTATATTGATCTTTTTGTACAGGGACAGTCCCATCGTATTTCAAAAATCCTGAAGATCATGCCCGACATCCATAGCCGCATACTCGCGACCTTCGTGCATCCGCAGCTGGGTCACCCGTGCTCTTGTGGGCAGCCCGCAGTATATCGCTGTGTGGATTGCTTTAACGTGCCGATGTGGTGTCGTGCATGCATTGTCCGTGAACATCAATACAATCCTTTTCACCACATCGAGCGATGGGATGGAAAAATGTTTGTGCGTGATGCTTTGGTGACCACAAGACCATTCGACAAAAGGAAGTACTCAGTCCAAGATTTATCGGATGTTCACCTTCTCGTGCAAACACATCCTCACCCCAACGCTCGCCAGCCTCGCTGCCCTCACCGTCGTCCCGGTGATCCCGATATTGGCCAGTTCACGATTGGCGACCATAATGGATTCCACATGGCTTGGATCGAATTTTGCCAGTGCCTGCGCCCGGGAGATGACGCGCGATGGCAGCAACTCCTGGCGGTGCGACTCTTTCCTGCTACCTTCGAGCAACTGCAGACTGCCTTCACGTTTACGGCGATGAAGCAATCCCACGTGCACGCGCTAGCGTCGAAGAAGTCTGCCTACAACTATGTCAAAGCTTTATGTCAGTTGAGCAACAATGCGGCCCCAACGACTGTTGCGGTAAGTGATACCTTTAGCAGGTGGAACTGAAGTGTACTAATTAATACAGGGCACCAGGACCGTTACCGAGAGTTTCTGTTCGCCTGTCGGATTTGGCGCTACCTGACGCTGCAGCGGCATACAGGCCAGGCACATGGTATCGACGAACTGGTTCCTCATCAGTGTGCGGCATCGTTGGCGGTACAATGTCCTGCATGCCCGGAGGTCGGTTTTAACATGAGTTGCGAGGAAATGGCGAACGCGACCGAGGAGGAAAGGTATGGGGCGCAGCGATTTCTCGTTTCGTTTCTGATCTCGAGTTGCAGGCACAAATACACACTTTTCCTGTCGACCAACAGCGATTTCAAGCTTCAGCGCAAAAAGAAACGAGAGGACCCCGACGACTTCGCCCTCAATGACGGGAACACATATTTTCCGCCCAACGAGGACTTCAAGGCGTACGATGAACTTATCAAGGAGGAGAAACAGGAGGAGGTAGGATTTGTCATTCGGGAAGATGCTCAGAGGCTGACTCAGTCTTGAAATAAACAGCTTCAGGAGTGTGACCACCTAAACAGTGCTCGGATGCAAAAAATTTCGAAATTCAAGAACACCATCATTACGGGTGTAGTCGCAGTGCAATGTGCCGCCACGGATTTACATGCCTCAAGGTGTGTAGTCGCAGTGCAATGTGCCCGCCACGGATTTTACATGCCTCAAGGAATGGTTGATCTGATCAAAGGCAAAGGGTGAGTGGCTAGAAGGGATTCATGACATTTGTTTGCTGAAGGCATTGCAGGTACGCATATCCTGACTACGGCCTGGCGTATGCGCTGGCTGAGGCAGACCTCATACGCTGGATTCGCCTGGGATACAATATCTGGTGCCAGTATGGCGTCCGCCTGCTCGCGCGATTTGCGCGGTGGTTCCCATTGATGACCGATATTATCGAGAAGCTGATGGGCGCTATCAACAAGCTGCACATCCTTTCCCACAAGGAGCTCTGTCAGATCATCCACAACCTTAACTGGCTTCTGTACGTCGGGATGGTGTCGATGGAGATGATTGAAGATCATTGGAACTGGGAGAAGACGATTAAGCTACGTACGTCGTCCGCTATTGTCCTGGATATGGGAGACATTACTGAGTTGGAGTCTAGCGGAAGCTCTGACGCGGCTTTATAGGACCGCGAAGTCGGAGCAACGCACCAGAACGGCGTCTTTCGAGTCGCTTGACAAGTTTCAGAAGGATAGGCGCCCAGAGGCCGTTGCGAGATGGGAAACCCAGAATGAAAACCCACGACGTGATAAAGACAGTGTTTGGCATAGTGTTTTTCAGCTGAACTTGAAGTCTGGTAAGTGGGACTTGGTCACGAGAAGGCGCGGGCTCACCCACCACTAGGACCTCCAACTCATGCGGGTGCATACACAAAGCTGCTCGCTCAAGAAGCAACGGCCCAACAGTCCGCGGACTCGCGCGTGGCCGAGGGGAGACCAGGGGATGTGGGTATGATTAGTGCAGTGATGGCGGAAAGAGACCGGTACATACTGGAAACTCGTCGAGATAGCATACACTCATCAAATGAGACAGGGAGCGTATTAAGCGCATGCGCGCCTCGCCCACAACCCCGGCCGACATGCTCGCGGCGGCCAGGCAACAATTGGAGTCGGACATCACGGCCTTATGCAAATGGCAGCTCGACCGTGTCCCGGAGCTACACAGGTACATGAGCGAGATGGACGGTGGCGAGCCAGAGAAGATGCGGCTGCTGCTGCCTTCAGACTTCAGTCCCGCAGATCACGCGCGACTTCAGCTCTCGGGACTAGCCAAAGCCGAATACGGGTTGCGCGAGGGGCAGGCGCACGACGCGCTGGGCGACTTGCGTACGGTGATTCGGACCAAGAACTTCAATTTGAATTTGAAGAAGACGGACATCTAGGGTCCAGGTGCTACGACGGGGGCGGGTAACTACCTCACGGGATTGCAAAACCAAGTCCAGGGCTCGGGGGATACCTATCGACGTTCATGGCGCGGCCTCAGGGCCCTTGGCCTCCCCAAGGGCGACGCTATGCTGCAACCTCTGAGCCGTGATGAGCAGTGGGGGAAAGGTGGGGTGGCATTGAAGGCGACTCGGTCGAAGGACCGTGAGCCTTGGTTCTGGTCGGCGCAGCGACCAGCAGGACTTGACGCGAAGGCAGAGGCGGACTGGGAAGAGGAGAGTAAGTGATGCATCTAGGCTCGTGTCTACGCTGCCGGCTGACTCGACATTACTCGATTTCTTAGTGGACCGAGTACAATGGTTTCGCGAGTGCGCCCTGATGAAGCGGGCTAACGAAGAGGTCGAGATTCTCGAGGCTGAATTTGCGCGCTCGAGACGGTGGTTCTTGAAGAACAGCGAGAATTGGACAAAGATGGCAGAGAGGGAGAAGAGGGGAGGTGCGTCTTTTTTCTTGTGTTTTGACAGCGGGGCATGGCTGAAATTATCCAGATTATGTCGATAACCAGGGATGGCGCCCTACGCACACAAGCAAGCAAGCATATATGCTGATCTTGCACGCGAGTGCGAGATGCTGTGGAAGAAACTTCCGCAGCTTGTGGTGGATGATGAGATCGCTGAGGCGAAGAAGGCCAAGAAAGACGAGGAGGAGCGGGAGGTTGATGCAATGGAGGAGCCAGACTACGAGGTAAGTGTCTGCCTCAACTAACCGGAGATGCGCGGCTGAATGGACTTTTGGCAGGAGATTATCTTGAGGTCGTATGAAAAGGTGCGCGATAAGATCTGATCAGATAACGAACTCGATAAGATAACAGCTTCAGATTAATCGAGGTCCAGATTAATCGACAATGACATCAAAACCAAGATTATTTACCGGTAGGCCATTCAATCTCGAGGAGGTCAAATCCGATTAATCCCTCCGACTCCAGATTAATCAGTAGCATCTCGACGTGCCCCTCGGTAATTTAATCGCATCGCAGGATTAAACGCAGACTTAATCGGGGCCTTGGGGTATTTAATCTAGACATTTGATGGTACGGATTTAATGTGGGCTTCCTCGAGATGTAATCGTGGGGCTGGTTGGGTCGTCTAGATTAATCCCATGTACTACTACAAGATTAATCTACATGTCCCTACACAGAATTAATCGTGGCCTTCGAGATTCAATCGCGGGACTGGTTGGGGTGTCCAGATGAATCCTACACACTGCACTACCACAAGATTAATCTAGATACATAGTGGCCCCAAAAATTGGGGCCAGGATTTAATCAGGCCTCACGGCGATTTGGGGCCAAGATTAATCTGCCGAGCTGATATCACTGCGAGACCCAGAAATGATCGAAACAGCGTGACAGTCAAATGTCGATCAAAAGATAGAGGATGTGACAGGAAACGGAGTGCAATTAAGATTGCACCTCCCCAAAAAGGAAAGCCAAGAAACCCGTATGCTTTTATCAAGAGTTTTACACCATATGGCACCATTGTTTCAGCCAACCCGATCGGTTTTTTTTAGCTCCAGCTTCGTTTCAGCCTAATTGGTATTTTTTTCCTGCTTGTCCTCTTCCCATAACCACCCGCAACTTTGTCTTGCTTGTTCATGCCGTCCCCTGTGACTATTACCGAACTTCCTGAGGTCCCTGACCGCAGAGGCGCTCCACCCCTTGTCAAATCCCTTCACACTCTTATCTCTGCCAGCAACAGTGCGGCAGGACACAACAAGGTTAAATCGGCATTGATGGCAGACGCCAACTGCGACTCTGACGACCCTCGATTTGACCCTCACCTGGGGGGAGAATCCCCACGAGCGTCTCCTCCCTTACACCGTGAGACTAACTCTGGATCTACTCCACATGCTAACTGCCATGTATGGACACAGACACCTCTACATTATTCTCGGATGGTATGTGGCTCGGCCCGTTTTCTACAGGCATTCGTCTAATACCGTGTAGGCCCACACTTCGTTTCGGACAAGGTCTTGGGAAAAAGGAAAGCATCTTCTGCCAATCGTTCGTGTACCCTTACTCCGCCTCCTGCACCTAATACTGGCTTCATACGCTGCAGTCCCGGATTCTGACACTTGTTCGTAGTATTGTCTCCGTGCTGGAGCACACCATGAGGTGACTTGATGCGCTCCAGCTCGTGTCTCCGGTCCTTCATCGTCTGATGGGCTGCCGTTCTCTCAACCACGCGATCCACACCCCCCCACCGTTCCCAGCACCTTATCTTCGTTTAAGTCTCGGCCTTCGCGGAGGGCTCCGGTTCATCGTTCAACCCCGGCGGCTGGACCTTCTGGACAGGGAATGTTTTCCCTACGCACTTGAGAGTTCAAGTCACGTGTATGAATGGCATAGCACTCATAATGAGGCAATAGTTCAGGAATCTTCGATGGACAGTTCATCCCTTGCTCCCCAAACACCACGTATTATTTCTGAGCTGGATGGGACCCCCGCTCGTTCGCTTGGTGATGTGGCCCCCAGTACTATTTCCTTGTATGAACTCAACCGGTCATACTTGTGTTGCAAAGTGCAGTCGAGCCGTACACTTTTCCCCTCTGCGTTGACAGCTGTGGTGTGCCGCAATGTGTCCCAGTTGGTGCAACAGTACAATCATTTTGATGTTGCTCGTTTAACCGAAATAGCTCACCCCCACAAGTTGCAGATATCGTCTCGTAAGTCCGCCTTGACAGCTCTGCTGGTGGCACAAAAATGCAAGCCAGACTGTGCCGGCTTTGATACGGTGTATTTGTTCCAACAGCATCGTGTCTCTGCTTCTACTAGCTCTATCCCTCGGTGTTTAGTCTTCGACCTGACATATTCAAACGAGGAGTAGGACGAGATCACGGATGGGATCCTTTCAACTTTCACACTGAATAAATGGTTTGATTTGCAGCGGATTCAGGGAGGCGACGCCACCCTTCCTGGTTACACTATTTGCAAGGTTCTGAGCATTCAGAAGTTCATAACCTTGTATGGTTTTATTGACCTCAACCAGTTGGAGTCCATTGCTGAGCTGCACGGTGTGTCCTTTGACCGGTCTAAGCCAGGGCTGAAAAAGGCCCTTTCGCATCATTTTTGTGGTTCAACTTGCCCGGAAAGCTCGGCCATGTTTGTTCGCCGACTCTTTCCCAGACCTGGTCCGTTTTTTAACAGTGCCCCACTTTCCTCTCCCACCACAATACATCGCCGGTCTTGCGCTGTAGCAGATCTGAATGTGCTTCCTGCGTTGCTAAATAATGACATTCAGGTCGACGTCTCAGACGGCCGCGAATATGCCAGTACTTACCTGTTGAACTGCTCCTACAATTTTGTGGAAACCATCTCGCCTGTCACCTTACAGACTCTGCATATTTCCGACATGGGAGTCAAATTTATTGCGGTCCATACAACAAGCATTACAGACTTGGTCTCACTGTACGACCACTTTACCAAAGCGCACCTCTCAGCATTCTGCAACTCACACAATATCGCGGCACCCAGCAGCAAACCGGAGCTCATGGTGCAGCTTTTATCGCACAGATGCAACACAAATTGCAGAGGGTTCGACGATGTTCTCTTGTTTGCCATAATTCGACAGAATAGCAGTAAAGTTGTGTCTCCGAAGACACTTGAATCTATCAAATCGGCGGAACACCAGCGCCGTCTCAACTTCGAGGAACAAGAAAGTGAGAGAGTAAGATAGTGCGAATCCCTTGCTTTCCAAGGATGCCGTGCACAGGGCAACCCTCGACGCCCAGGAATCCTTCCCATACATTGCTGATACTGTTCACGTGCACGGAATTGCCAGCAAAAGGCAGGAAGAGATGAATCCTAAAGTGTGGTTTCCCGCACCGTGCGCTGTGTGCGGAAGACGAATTCGAAAAGCTGCGTTGACTAAAGTTAATCCTGTGCATATAAATCTCCGCCTTCTTCGAAACGACTGCCTGCCAGAACACACGCTACCAACCACTTATAATTTAGCTGCTTATCAGAACGCAATCTTGTGCCCTGCCGGACTATCAGACTCTGCTAAGCTGGCGCCGTTCGACATCTGCGACTCGTGTCACCACTGGCCATCAACCTGTGGACTCTTTGGCCAACTTTCAATATTATGGGAGGGATGAACTGCCAGATAACATGAAGCGGGCATTTGAAAACGCCACAATGTACGACTTGATGATGACGTCTTATTCCAGAGCTACTCGGATCACCTATCTGTTCAGTGATAAGGGAAAGGTAGGCACCCCGGACGAGGTTCGAGCAACGTCTCAGCGATACTCGCAAGGAAATGCTGCGATCTTTACTCAGGACGTTGCTGCTCTTCGAACTGTGCTCCCTCCCCCCCGTTCAGAAATTCATGAGGCCATGTGCACACTATTCATTGGCCCTGCCACTGCGCCTTCACTCCATAACATAAAACACTTGAAACCAGTGCTTGTCTCCAAGACTAGGGTCGAGACGATCATCCAGTTTTTGTTAGGTCGAAATGCCTTTTATACGTCTGCCGGTCTACAGTTCAGTGCGTCAAATCTCGACGACATCTTCCCTGGATCCCACGACGAAGGTGTTCCACAGGCCGTCGAGCTTTGCTGCCTGCCCGATGCCACTTTGGAACGAGAAGGCTACTCGGATCGCGGTGGAAGCAACTTGATGGGACGCGACCCAGTTGAAACAGGTGGAGAGACGGTTATGGAAGCGATTGGATACATTCTGGGTGAAAGCTCTGCAAAGGATCTTAGAGATATGAAAGCATCTGCTGTCGCATGGTGCTTGGACCGTAATAATTACATGAAAATGCAGTCAGGATCGAAGTTCTTGTCAGACCGGGATCCCGGCTTTCTTACTTTTAACTTCCCGCATCTGGACCCATGGGACATAGGCGGATTTCACGAACCCAATAGACTTGCATCAAAAGGTATCCTTTCAAAGACAGGTCCGTAGCTTGTTGCTGCAACACGACGGCGCATTTCAGAAAGACCCCAACTTCGTGTCTGTCTCTTGGAATATCATCCAGAAAACCGAGGTCAACAAACAAATAAACTTTCGCACTTCCTCAAAACTGCAGGCTGATGTAATTGCCGACATACAGGCCACTGCTCCTCTGCTCACGGACCTGATGCGCAAGTGGGAGTTGAATCCGAATGCAAAAGCAACCACCAAGGAAGAAAAGCGAGCCATCAAGACATTGTCACGTCTCAAGATCCGGGCAAAAGATCTCAAGGGCAGTTCAGGTTATAAACAATGCCAGCGTAATGAAATACGCGCACTGATAAAGAAGCTGTCTATGCTTGCCTTATTCATAACATTGAATCCTGCCGACATTTGTGACCCTTTATTGGCATCCCTGGGCGGTTTGCAGGCCGCAGAATGGTTGAACATGAGCTGGTTTCAAAGAAAGGTTTTCGTCGCCAGGAATCCTGGAGCCGCCGCTCTTTTTTCAACGAGGTGGTGCAGGGTTTCATCCGCGTAATATTGCGGTTCAACCCCACCGCTACAACGGAAGAGGGGAACGGCATTTTCGGGAGATGCAACAGCGCTGCGCATCCGGGTGTGAATGACTGCCTTTGGTTTTTCAGTTAGCTCAAACTCCGTGTAGTATGTGGAGGCACAGCCTGGCAAATTATTGACACGAAAATTGAAAACAGCAGTCCACGAATGAAAGCGTTAGTTGTGGCAACGGAGACTACGCTGTGTGTGTTGACTATATGGTACCGCGTGGTTGTGGTGCCTCAGGTTCCAGGGTGCCCGGAGGGCCATGTTGAATGATAGAATTTATGTGGGCTGCACTTGACCGCGGTTTAACTTATAGTCCAATTTCATGGCAGGCATAGCAATGGTGGTGTTGATCGAAAGATCAGTTCGAGGTCCAATGGAACCTTTGGTTTCGGATTCCGAGCACTGACCACGGAATCTTAACTTCCGGTTGTCAACCACTAAGGCTGTCCATGTTCATTTCTGTTGACTGTCTCACTGTCTCACTGTCTCACTGTCTCACTGGCCAAATGCCCAAGTGACGCTTTCATTTCACTCCTCAAGTTTCGGTACATTCATTTACCAGATACATTTGTATTACCTGTATCATTTTATCACTTGTAGGTAAGGCCGGTAAACGGCATTCGCTCGTAATTTTCCTTTTCGAGGAAACGTATAACATCACGAAACCGCTATCTGCTACATAGCTGCCAATCAAAAGTCCCAGGCCTCAGCACCCTCAGTGGCCTGTAAGTCAAGGCTTAGTAATTGTTAGTAGTTGCTGGTAGCTCACAGTCTGTAGCTCTGGTAGTCGAGGTAGCTTTGTCTGGCAGCCTGGTCGGAAAGTGCCGGTTTCAGCCGAACATCTGAAGTTCATCTAAGCCGCCGATGAATACTCAAGTGGGAATCAGAATCCGATGCACACGGACCCAATCTGTCCTATGTCTCATAAACGAAGAACAAGAAATTAAAGGGGTCTGTCTGCCATGGATTTGTGGACGGACGTACTACAGAGGCAGAGGCCGAGAGGCGCCCATATGTCGCAGGCAGCTGCAGAGGGGGGTGCTGTCACTGTCAATTATCTTCATCCATCGCCGTCCGCGGGCACCCATATCACATCACCAAACACAACAGAAAAGTCATAGGCAGAGTCCAGACAAGGCACATCATTGGACACAACGTGATTGTCAGGATACGCCACAGCCAGGGACAAAGGGACGTGCCTATGGAAACCAAGAGCACCACGCTGATTGTCGAGATTGCCGATGGCATGATGGCAGATGGCCGCGCTTGCCGAGGACCAGGCCCCCGAGTGCGCGCCTAGAACGGAAGTGGATATCATTTTTGATTTTGTCTGGTTTCAATCATACACCAGTGAATAATTCAATTGGTTTGATAGTTTAGCTCAAATCCATCTGGAATGAACACATATGAACTGGAGATAAATTTAAAACTACGGCTACCACTCATCGACTTCGTCCGGCCCGGTGAACTCTTCATCGGAGAAGCGAGCAAAAATCTGGGGATCATCATCATTTTCTACTTGAGGTTCGTCGTTGTTCAACATCATAGCTGGGAGAGCCAAGAACTCACCAAGTCCGTCGCCATTATTCACACCACCCATATAATAAAATCCACCTGGGCCGATCACCGAGTCACCATTGCGCAGTGGTCGCAGGTTTGGCAACAGTTCAATTTCTTTAGCATAGTCATCGAGTGCCAAGGTGAGGGCATAGCCCCATTTTGCATCGACGTCTGTTGGGATGTTGTATGTGTCGTCAAGGGCGTGGAAGCAGTTGAGGAGCTGGAGATATATATCCCAATAGCTCTGCCTTGGAACTGGGGGTTCTCCAATTTCAACATACATCTGCGAGACAATTGCTGCAAAGTCCGGGGGAACCAACTGGAATACTTCATGGTCTTTTGGAGCATAGAGGTTACCATCCCCCAGCTGCGTTTTGTTCACGCCGGTGTCGCCGTTTCACATGATCAGGCTGCGGGCAACAACATCAGCAACACATCTTCCATTCGGAGGACCTATTTGGTCGAGGAATTTATTGAGGAATCGGACGGTTTCGTAAAATTCGTTCATAACGGTGATGCCAACTCTCTCCTTGATACGGACGATCCTTTCTATCATATTGCCGAATTCTTTTGCTTCACCCAACATGTGCAATATTTCAAGACAGATGGAACTGTTTTCCTGTCCGACCTTCAAGGTATGTCCCTGTTGTTTCACTAATGAAACCCCTGCTCACAATTTAAATAGGGTCCGACATGCTCCTTACTGATCCTCAAATTATGACATCCCCGTACGAGCGTTTCTCTCCACAACAATTTTTCTGACCCAGTTTCAAGGAAAATCGCAGACGGAAAAGATATTTTTGGGGGTGGGAATGTGAGCAGTGTTTTCGAGAACTTTCCCCGACAGCATGTCTGCAACGCCTACTGTAGCTGGTTCAATCTGCCGGCCATGGATGGGTCCCAAAAAGACTGATTCCTTCAGTGTCTCTCATAGCAGTATTGACCATGATAATCTATGATTTTCAATGCCAAGAGTTCGGTGGGAGAAGGAGATAATGGTATTCGCTTCCGTTCTCAAAGAGGCGCGCACTCCGGGGGCCTGGTCCTCGGCAAGCGCGGCCATCTGCCATCACGCTGTCGGCAATCTTGACAATCAGCGTGGTGCTCTTGGTTTCCATACGTGCCAGTCAACCGGTGGCCGTGCCAGATGAGCGTCGCCTAGTTCGAAGTCAGAGCGTGGTCTCAGGGCCAGCTTGCCAAGACATCTCAATTTGGGAGCCCTGTCACGGCACTGAGACTAGTCCGAGGGGGTGGAACGGAATGGTCGGGATCCAGTGTGCCGATGGGTCATATGTTGGCCCAAAATATTTTGAGGGCGCGGAGGGAGGGTAAGATCGCCGCGGTTTGGAGGTCCTATCCCACCGTGAATTCGATGAAACAGAAAGCAAATGCGAATGAACCACGATATTTACCGGCCGTTCGATGTTAAACCTATTGACACTCATCTCGACGTGACTCTGAGTCGGTGGAGGTGCGAAATTGTGTTGACCATGTCCGGGCTGAACAAGGGGGAATCAACTTTCAGAAAACGTATATCCACTGGGAAAGTTTTCTAAGCCAAGATTCAGGAGCCGTCCCGTGGGAAATTACCTTATGAGGAAGGAGATTCCCGCCCCTGTGCCGGACCGATGGAGCCGGCTTGCTTGGCGTCGGTCCAACAATTAAAAGGCACTCAAGTCTGCTAATTTGTGTACACGCTTGAGTCATTATTTGGGAAACAAGCACAATGATTCCTCCCTCATTCAAGGATATTTAAAAAAAGAAAGGGCGAAACATGTACCCAATCTGTCAAGTGGACTGGAGTGCACTCAACAACTATCCCACATTCCCTCAGTCTGCTTCTCTGCTCTGTCAATCACACAAGTCAGTTGATTAGGTGGCAGACAATTTTCTGGTATAGAATCGGTATCGACTCGCATTCTCGGTGTCAAGCAAGTGTCGAAAGCAAAATTTACGCGATTGATGCCAGTTTGCGCCATCACGATCGAGAGTCGAATTAGGAAATTCCCATCAATGTTCGCGATTTTGTTGCAGCTGCGGGTGGAGACTCCCTACTGAAGCTCCTGGAGCCTCAGATATGATTAAAATTTGTTTCTGAACACATTTGAACTCTGTTTGAAAGGTATGTCAAAAAGTTTTTAAGCCTCTCCGGGGACCCCCCCACCCATATATAAAAATTTATTCTTGATTCCCTCTTGGGGCCGAAGCTTCATGCGCATTCATTGCTTGGCTGGCAGGGGGGCTCCACATATTTGAAACACCATTACTAATGATGCGCGGCGCCCTGCAACGGTTACCTACCAAAATCGGATGCATGCATGCAGTGATTTTGGCGGTTAGGGCTGCCTCCCGTTCCCGTCCTATCGAAGAATTTTGGTGCTCAACCACGGCACGGCTCAGGGCTCGCACGGGCTGTTGAAACACGGCCGTCACGGCTATGGCACGGGTGCCTGAATCTCTGGAGCAAAAGCCAATCCTCGGCGCTCAGATTGTGTCCTAAAACAATCAGGGATGTCCCCAATGTTCCCTCACATTGTATCTTGGTTCGAGGTACTTCGCTTTGCACTGTTCAACTCGGCGGTGGGAACAGCCGAGAATGATGGCGGAGTTTGAATCCGATTCAGGCTCGTCTTTTGTCATTTTATCTTGCAGCGGTGAATTGATTCTCATATCGTTGAGACTTTCGGAATCAATGGGTGGGGTTCAATTGAGATGCGCACTATCTTAGCTTCTGGGTTTCGCCTGTTCGATCCGAGTCTGCACCACCCAGACTCTTTTGATGTGTTCATCTTTGTATTTTTGCGTTCCTTAAGGCCATCTCAGGTTACTTGTGTCTTTTTTTTGCTTTCTCCACGGGCTATATCAGCGGCCTTTCTCCGCGATGCTCACACCTCGCACACTCATCCTATAGAATTAGGGCGACGCTACTCACCATGTGAGTTTCAGGGAATGGAAAAAGTGACGAAGCTTAGAGAGATTTTCAGTTGTCATCCGGTTTTTGGCTTCTTATTTCGCGACTAGACTAGATTCTCGACGCAGGTTTTGGTGACCCCTCGTTCGACTCGGGGGCGGGCCATTGAGTGGCTAGTAGAGTGGACTTTTTGTTGGAAGATATTCTGCCCGATTCAAGAAGTTCGAAGTACTTATCCATGCCTCTCAGAATCCTCCGTGTTACGCGTGTCGTTTGCATGCAGAGAGCCACATGTTGGAAGAACTTTCGAACTTTTGAAAATTGTTTCCGCGGCCGAAAGTTTCGGAGTTTTCGGGGATACGAGCAAGGGAGAAAATGGATCAGCAAACAGTCGGCGTGCGGTTCGCAATTCAGCCTCTTGCTTTTAATCCACCCTCTTCCCACCACTCCAGAACACAACACGCCAATTTCTTTCCCAAAATTTTTGTCCTCGGGCATTTCTCATCCCTCTTCAGAGTCTGCTGTCTCCACTCCGAGTCTCCGACCGTCATGCGGCGCTGACTCCGAACCTATGCAGCCTACACCCGTTCAGAACTCTACGTCAAGAGGCGACACATGGTACTTACGATTGACGGGATGGTGTGAAGGGCTAGTGGGTCAGACACGTTGATGCCCAGTGCGCGTAATCTCTTACCTTTTTGTGTCCGTTTGACGCACATTCCCGCAGCGATTTGGAGCTTGTGCAAGCTCTGCGTATAGCCCGAACAGCTGCGGGCCTCATTGGCAATCGGAATGGGCTCCCGACCGCGCAGGCAGCGCGCAGGATCCATGCGCAAGCGACTCAGAGTAGGCTTGCTTGGAGCGCGTCCGTGCGAGTGCAGGCTCATGACCACCCTTCTTACCGTTTTTCCCTTCATCTCTGTTCCATTCCGTCTGCTTTCCCACTCCTAACGCACCTCCACCCAGACGTCGCGACTATATGTTCCTCACAACGCCTCATCAGCGACTACGCACCCTTTGCACCACGATCCGCTGTTTAATTCGAACCGCAGTCACCCTGTCCTTCAAGCCGCAGGCTAAGCTACCTCTTCCCCTCGACCTGGCTAATCATACATCTCTGACCCATGCCGGTTACTGCTGCAGCTCGCTTCCCGAGTCGAAGCAATCGCCTCAATCGCGTATGGACACTCGCACTATTACGCAGATCAAGAAGGCCGTCTACTCCTCCCTCCAAGGCCCGCGGTTGGGACGCCGTGGATCTGTATCTGCCGCCGTCATGTACACCTGCGTATTCATTGCTCATTTTAACTGGGGGGCCGTCTTCCCTAATTCTCTGTGTACATTCCGTGATTCTCGAATCACAGACACATATGTTTGCTTCCCCGTCATCATCTCGGATTCGCCAGTCCTGCATTGGCATCGACCTCGGGATCGCCCCCGTCTGCTGTTCTTGCTGCAATCCGGAGGGCGTATGGGCCGCGGTGGGTGTCGCTTTCATTTTGGCTTTGCCCATACACGCCCATGCAAGTGCTATTCGCAGCATCTCGACGCCCGCTGAAGCAATCTGCATGAATGGAGACGGTCCTGTGCCGTCGCCTCAGTGTACCTACCTTCTACATCTCCAGCATCCACGCTGTCTCACTCAGTGCTTGCGAGATACTTAGTACGCCGACCAGAATGGGCTGTTCTCGGCTTTCGCAGGTTGCCCCAAACATATTCCATTCACGACTGGCCTGCTTCTTCGAACACCATTAAACGAAAATGGGCGGTTCCAAGGCCCGAATATTCTACTCAGAGAAGTCGGGCAGCAGATAGGTTCAAGGTTTTCGGCGGCTGTCAGTGTTTTTTAGTCACTCCTTGCGATTCCGAAACGAGCACTCACAGATGAATTGAGACAGTTCAACCGAATCGAAATCGACTCAATACGTATCGTTCGCTATTTTCGACTGAGACGGCCAATCTCGGTCGTGAGTCCACGCCATTTTCGTCACTTCGTTACTTCGCTTAAGTTCGGGAATCTTCGTGACTTTGATGGGAACCTGTGAATGTTCGTCACATTAGCATGCTTTTGAGGAAGTTCGTGAGTTGTTTGATACACGGCAACTGCTCGGCGCATCACGAAGTGATGGGTATCAGCAGTGTGCCGAGTATAGCCGGTTAGGTTCGGGTTAGGTGGTTAGGAGTTTGGGTTAGGCGGTTAGTGGTTTGGGTAAGGTGGTTAGGGTGGTTAGAGGTTAGTGGGGGTTAGGTTAGCAGTTAGTGTTGGGGTAAGGTATCTATATAAAAAAACCCGCCCGGCCTTGTGCTGAAGGAACACTGATGGCCGATGCTTCCGGGTTTTGGAACATGCTGAGTTAAAATGACGAACTTTCACAGAAAATCATCAGAAGTAACGAACTTTCACTAAATGCGATCAAAGTGACGAGGTTTCACGAAAATAAGCGAAATAAGCGAAGTAACGAAGTAACGAAGATGGCTACTACCCTTCGGTCGTGGAGGTTTTGAGGCGCAGTGAGACATGAGAAAAAGGCAACCGTGATTGGCTGATCATATGGCGTCATCCTTCTGCTTATATACCGGTTTTGATCGGTCATGCTCAGTTTGCTCTCTCAGCACGTCTTCTCTAGGCTTAGGCTATTAAGAAGACTACCTTCGCACCATCGCCCTTGTTTCTCTACACCCTCCACACCCGCTTCAGTCAAAATGGCCTTTCAAAGTAACAAGTGGCAAACCTATCGTCCTCTACACCCTCGGCACTCCGAACGGCGTAGTGGCATCTATTTTTCTCGAGGAGCTGAAAGTACGTCGACCAGACCTAAGGGATAGTGTTCAGCGTAGCTGAATTCAACTCGGAAGGCAGCTTACGGCGGGCCAGACTACGAGTACGTCTTGACATTCACCAGGAAATTCCAGTACCTGACAATATTCTCGCAGCGCCGTCAAGATAAGCATCAGCGACGCCGAAATCGGCAAAGTCCACAATCAAGTCAAGTCGCCTTGGTTCCTTGAAATCAACCCAAACGGCCGCATCCCCGCAATCACGCACGAAGTCACTCACGTCTTCGAGACGTCCGCCATCCTTGTCTATCTCGCCCAAATTTTCGACAAAGAGCGCAAGTTCTCAAAGGACCCGTCAGACCTGAAAGCGTGGGCGGAGGAGCAAAGCTGGATATATTTCTCGGTAAGAAAGCATGTCTTGTCCGTTGCCGGGATTGGAAGCTGACGACCATACCGCACACAGCACGGCGGAGTCGGGCCCATACAAGGCCAGGCCAATCACTTCTGACTTCAACCTTTATGCTGTGCAACCTCAGGTCACTCGTTACTGATACCTTTCCCCCCTCTCTTCCATTCAGCCCGTACGCGACTAGGCGCTACCTCGACGAAACAAAACGCCTCTACTCCATGTTAGAATCGGCACTTGAGAAATCAGAGTATCTGGCCTGTACAAGCCCTCGATAATGTCGGTATTACAGCTAATTGCAGTACCTAAGGCGCGGATTAAAAATCTCTGTTTTGGGATGTTTTCAAAGAATTCCCGATATCTCAGTCAGTTCTTCACCGATCCACATGAAAACTATATAGATCTACTCAGCTAATTCATACGCAATTAGTGATAGAAAAAAATCCATGAAAATATAATGTATTTGGAATTTTCTGGTTTTGGGCTGTTTTCACACTAAAAGCTGTCTAGCATTCCGAGAACATATCCCAGTGGTCTGATATATTGGGAAGGACAACATGTATAACTGAGGGAATTAGTGATAGAGCCAGAAACATATGAGATTCCTCAATAAATACAATGTTTACAGTATCTTTCAAGGCCAAAACTGGTGAATGTATCTGACGGAGCTGCAGGGACTGTAAAGTAATTTATCCCTATTTCTGGCTCTATCACTAATTTCTTCCAGTCATACATGTGGTCCTTCCTCAAAAATTAGGCCACTGGAACATGTTTTCAGCATGCTAGATGGCCTTTGGTGTGGAAACAGCCCAAAGGGAGGAAATACCAAATACATAATATTTTCATGGATTTTTTCTATCACTAATTGCGTATGAATTAGCTGAGTAGATCTATACAGTTTTCATGTGAATCGGCGAAGAACTGACTGAGATATCGGGAATTCTTTGAAAACATCCCAAAACAGAGATTTTTAATCCGCGCCTTAGGTACTGCAATTAGCTGTAATGAAAGTTCAAAAATCTAATGAAACAATCTAAGAAAAAAAACACATACATACATCGCGCTCAATGCTAGGAAATTCCTCGATGATATGTGGGTAAGTTGGTCTGTTTCGGGAGTATGTCCAGTGGACGGCCCAGATTTCGACGATTGACGTGTCTCGCACGCATTCTTCCTCTGTTCCGAACACCTATAAAGCCCAGAAATCCGCAGTAATTAGTGTGGGGATGACACTCCTCGTTCTTACAGTAGTTACTGGCAAAAACAGGCCCTTAGGGCATCTTGCAATAATTATGGAGATATCTTTGGATATCTTTAGAAAATTTTGGGCATTTGGGACATGTAGAGGTACCCCTGGGCTACTCTGAATAAATTTTGATAAATATTGGACCTGAGGGTGTATCTAGGCTGTCTTCAGCCAAAGCTGAATAACTTTCAATAAATATGGACTCAGTGGTGCATACAGAGGTATCTGCCACCTAATTTCAATAATCTTTGAACTCGGTGGTGCATATTAGGGTACCTGCCACCTAATTTCAATAACTTTTGATAATTATGGCACTTGAGGATCATCTGGTGGTGTTATCCTGCTAATTTCAATAACTTTTGATAATTATCACACTTTGCAGTGCATACTGGGGGCTCCCAGCCTAATTTCAATAACTTTCAATAATTATTGTACTTCTCAACTCAAAATGAGTTGCACTGACCCAAAAAGGAAATTCCTGATATAATGCAGCAAAAAATTCGAAAATTGCTAGAAAAAATCAGTCCAAGCTAAGACACAGGCGTGGGTATTGCAGTGACCAGGTATAGTATCGGACGGGAGTCAGCATGATGAGCAGGAGCAACGGCAATGGTGGCGGGGACGGCGGGGACGATGGCGACGGCAGCGGGGACGAGCGGGGATGTGGTAGTTGGTCAAGAGGTGGGCATGGATATCGGAATGTGCTGGAGATCACATGCATCACAGCCGAACCGCAGTTTTTGATTTGAATCGAACCGCGTAGCTCTCGCCTACGGTACCCGCTCCACTAAAGGTGATTTGAAAGAGCTTCCTGATCAGCGCATATATCAAGTTTGCCTTCTTTGACTATTGTTTCATACTCGATTTTCCAACCTCATACCAGCCCTTTCTCATTTCGTTATTCTCAGAAGGGTTCCTTCGTTCTCTCTCTCACGAGTTACTTCCACTCAGCTCAGTAATTTCCAGCGTCTCAGTGCACTCTTGACCTGCACTGAAACTAGCAGGAACACATTACTTCGATTCAAAGCTCAACATATTGCTGACTTTACCGTATCATTCATTACATTCAAATCGACAAGGGGTGTGACGCGTGACGGTTTGAACTAATTCGACAATTCAACAGACCCTTCAACTTGGCGTGAACAGCACCAAAAATTCGACATTGTACCAAAATGATGCAGGACATCAAGGATGTGTGCTCCGAGCATAACACTAATATTTGAAGGCTTATTGAACAACAGTTTGAATTGTCAGATGTTTTTTTTTCGAGTACAGATTTGACACAAAAAAGACAACTGAGAAACCTCTTTTCTGTGTTCCAGACTCGGCAGAGACAAAATTCAACCCAATTCGACAACCGGCTGCGTGACGCGTGACCTCAACCAAATTTCGACATCGACAACGGGGTGCGTGACGCGTGACTGTCGAATTGAACGTAATGATACGGTATTTTGCGGACGTCTCAAACCAGGTCCAACTTACTCACATCACTCATAGCCAGCAATGTCAAAATAAATTCAGCAGGCAATCCTCAAAGCAAACTGTGATTCTAATCCTATCTGATCTCTCGCTGACTTCTTATCACAAATACAGAGCTCAAGTCGGCTGTATTTCGAAGCATCACTATCCTGGGCTTACAGGATGCCCCGATATTATGACCTAGGCAACTCAGCAACCCCAACGCTTGATCCGGCACTAAATACGGATCGGTAAGGGTAACTCAGTTTCCGTATTTCCCTTCGGTGTCTTTATGCCAAGCTAGACCGAGAATCGTGGCTAAACTTACCTTGGCCCTTCTGGTGTGCTTGCCTGTCCCCTTCGTCTGAGATCCTGTTCTGCTAGCAGTCTCTGTGGCGGATTGCAGTCACCCGGCCTTGGATTCATTGATAATTCACTGCAGGTGGAAGGCTGGCTTCCACTTCCGTTACATCCTATATTGACCCTGTCTCCTGCATGTGTCTTGCTTCCAGATACTGTCCTGCATAGGAGTAGACGACGAATATGCTTAAAGACACACAAAACCCCACTCAAATAAGATTGCTGATGAATACTCCCACAGACACCCGGACTCGAGTGAGGAATTCAACCGCAAAACTCTGTTTGGTTGTCTCCTCAATAATTTCGCACTCCCAAGTGTATGAATGTTCGACAGAATCAGGTCGGATTCCAAATCCCACCCCGGTGATTGGTGCACTGATTTCTGACTCCGTCGTATCCCCCAGGGCACTACCACTTTCTGTTTCAAGCAAGACAGCGACCATTCCGTGGACCCGCAATCCGACTACTAAGGTGTCGCACCAGAGCTGCTAGGCCTTCCTCTCGGTGCCTTATATCCTTCATGCAGTGAAAAAAAAATTGAGCATTGGCATACCATCGCCCGACTTCTTCCTCTTTATAAAATCGCGAGTGTCTGAAGCTTCTAAACTCCGCTTTGGGATAATTCGTTCCCACACCTTTGGAAAATCACAAAACGCTAGCTTATTTATCCAGCAACTGCAGTGCAGTACAAGGTCACCTTGGAGTCAGAGTACTGCAGAAATATAGTCCTCCTCCATATCAAAATTCATGCAGCTGAGCTTTATACCTTTGGTCATTGTTTCGGCCCTAATGCCGGCGATCATTCGGCGTAGCCTGCCGCACCGGACGATTCCCACTATCACTTCTCTGTCAATTTACAGCTAATGTCGGAACCGAAGGCGCGACCAAAAATTTCCTGTTCTGGACACATTTTGGAATCCGCGACCGATTCCCTTATATCTCCCTCATTTCGCATCCGATTACCACGGTTTTTGGGTCATTCTTTCACAGTAATTACGGCGCAATTAGTGATAGAGACAGATTTGCCAAATAATGTTTTCTTTTTACCAGATGACATGGGGTCCTGGTTTGAGCCTAAAATGTTCTACAGTAGGGGTGCTCAATTCTCAACTTTTTTGCCCACTTTAAATCTGCCCGTGTTTTTATTTGTTCGAAATAAATAAAGGTTTGAAGCTCCGCGCGATGGCGGCATCAACGGCCGTAGTTACGTATCTGACAGACACTGCCTCGATATTTTCTTTCGCTGCCTTCTGCCGCTGTGTCGACACGCTCTTCCATTCACTGGACTCTCAATCTTTTCACAAATGCCAGTTCTTTCTTCCAGGCATGCAATTACCTCAATGACACGTGTTTTGGCAGCTTACCTCGCGATAATTATCGAGCCGTGACGCGACCCATCACTATCAAGCAGTAAGGATGCACCCAGGAGACTCTCTGAGATGAGCAGGAGGTCGTTTTGTGTCTCTGTCTTTGTGGTGGGGGGCATGTAGCTTATCATTCCAAATCGGGTAATGACGGCAGTTGATGCCGCCATCGCGCGGAGCTTCAAATCTTTATTTATTTCGCACAAATAAAAACACGGGCAGATTTAAAGTGGGCAAAAAAGTTAAGAATTGAGCACCCCTAGTAGCGGGTTCTGGTCCAAATAAGCTAGAAATTTGGGAGGCGCGACTCTAACACAGGTTCAAGCGGTTGATAGAGTCGGATTTGCGGATTTCACACCCAGAGAATTGTTATTGCAAAAGATGACATGGGGTTCTGGTTTGAGCCTAAAACGTTCTACAGCAGCAGGTTCTGGTCCAAATAAGCTAGAAATTGGGAAGGGGAGACTCTACCACAGGTTCAAGAGGGTGATAGAGTCAGATTTGCAGATTTCACACCCAGAGAATTGTTATTGCAAAAATGGTCAGTTTTCAACTAAAATCATTGAAACACGGGACTATGGTGTCGCTCTAGAAGCCACCTTTGGATTAGGGAAATATTTGGTCAAAAACACGTCCCAGAAATACTCCAATTAGAGTACGTCACATCTGCACGCATCATGGACTGTCAATTCAGTCATTTGTACTGGCAGTCACAGTGGTCTTTGTTCTGTGGTGCAGATGCTGACGAATAGGTCGCTTGCCAAGGCTCGAGCTAAACCTGCAGAGAAAGCTTGGATGGTTCCCAAGCTTCAAGAGGCTCTCCGGGACCTTTGTTATCGTTGTACTTGGCTGACATCTTTCAACACAACAAACCATAAACTAGTGTAAATCAAAGTTCTAAACCCAGGCCAACAACTGGAAAGCCTTAGATATTCAAATCTCCAAGTTGGCTAGCAGAGAATACCTTCGAAAGCAGTATGATCCAGATCAGAATGACTATTTAGAAACAGAGAATCACATACCGCAAACCCCTTGCGAATGCAACAGGTACACTGTTTGAACCACCGGATGTGCCTTGTTCTACCAAGCTCCGAGTCGAAGCCAGAAGCCAGAAGCGAGGGAACTTGAATTTTATCATCAGTTTAGTACATGTTCAGTGCAGCGGAGGAGTAACATGAAATTTCACAGCCTCACTAAGCTTTGGCTCCGAGTTCAATGGTTCCATCGCAGCCATAATTTCAGGGAAGGACATATTGAGCCTGTGAGAGGTCAGCAGAGCCTTTTGCATATCTTTGAGGTGGAACCCTTGAGTCAAACATGCAGCCACATGCATAATGCTTTTCTGGAAAGAAGAGAATGGACAAATCAGTTGCTGGAAGGACATGGAGAGTAAAGAATTCACATTGAGTTGTTCTGCACTGAGTTTGGATGACATTTATAAAGCCTAGCGGGGTCTTCAGTGAGAAATATGGTGGTGGCGAAAGACAAAGACAAAGTGTGCCGAGTGACTGTGGGCCCAAGTGATGTGACTGAATTGACAGTCCATGTCGCATACAGATGCGACGCGCTCTAATTGGAGCATTTCTGGGACGCGTTTTTGTCCAAAATATTTCCATAATCCAAAGTTGGCTTCTAAAACGACATCATAGTCCCTTGTTTCAATGATTTTAGTTGAAAACTGAGGGAGTTGTTGTGGTCTAACCCTTGGAGACCATTTTTGCAATAACAATTCTCTGGGTGTGAAATCTACAAATCTGACTCTATCACCCTCTTGAGCCTGTGGTAGAGTCACCCCTCCTAAATTTCTAGCCTATTTGAAGCGGAACCTGCTGCTGTAGCATGTTTTAAGGCTCAAACCAGGACCCCATGTCATCTTTTGTCATAACAATTCTCTGGGTGTGAAATCCGCAAATCCGAATCCATCACCCTCTTGAACTTGTGTTAGAGTCACCCCTCCCAAATTTCTAGCTTATTTGGACCAGGACCCCATGTCATCTGGTAAAAAGAAAATATTATTTCACAAATCTGGCTCTATCACTAATTGCACCATAATTATTGTGAAAGAATGACCCACAAACCATGGTAATCGGATGTGAAATGAGGGAGATATGAGGGAATCGGTCGCAGATTCCAAAACACGTCCAAATCAGGAAATTTTTGGTCGCGCCTTCGGTTCCGACATTAGCTGTAACATAGGTCATGGGTCATGCCACGGTCATGCATTATTACCCTCCTTACCAAATTAGTGTGTCCGTCCGTTGAAGCCCTTTAAAGTCCGCTCCCTGCGCTTTCAAAAGTCTTCCTCAATGATCTTGAGTTTCCTTCAGCAACTCAACTGAAATACTGCTTTAATTTTTATATTCCTCTGCCCTCCAAGAGTTTCATTGCGCAAGCAACCATCCCAACCATTTGACTGCTGGCTGTGAATTCTCGGCGACGCCTAAAATCCACGGATGACGTACCCTGTCAGCTGAGTAGTCAACTGAATAGCCTATTTGCGCTCATCCGCCGAAATTATGGCAAGCTTCCTCCATTCTCTTTCCCCGCATTTCTGGGGGTCTACTCTCGGAACAGGGTTCGCTCCCGACTCACCTCTGCACTTCCGATAGTCACGCCGCTTATAAAATTATCCTCTTCTATCTGAAGCATATTCAAACTTCGCTGTCGGCGTCTCGGCACTGCCTGCCTCTTAGCGCCCATTCAAGTGCTCACAAGTTCACTTCCTCAACCGAAGTGGGGGGCCGCGAAGCGGCCCACCGCGCTCTTGCTAAATCTATAATCTGCCTCTGAAGAAATCTATCTGCCTCACATCATTATCATCTGCCTCCCATCAAAATCTATCTGGGACCGCCATCTCGTCGATCCTCTCGTGAAAGGCGAGCCAAACAATTTGGCGATCAAGGGCGGAAACGCTGCGTCTGGCTCGCTGTCGACGTTTTACAGCGGCCCGCGTCCCTCGGGCCACAACCCGGTGCACAAGGAGGGCACCATCATCCTCGGTATTGGCGGCGACAACAGCGACAGCGCGCAGGGCACCTTCTATGAGGGCGTTTTGACATCTGGCTTCCCGTCCGACGCGACCGAAAAGAGTCCGCGCCACCTTCGTCACTTCGTCACTTCGGCTAATTTTGAGAAAGTTAGTCACCTCATGTAAATTATGCAAATTTGAGGTATTCTTCGTCATTTGGGACTGCCGACAGTGAATTCTCGTCAGTTCAGATTCCCAGCTGCAAAAGTTCTTCAGTTCAATTTTGGCTGCAAAGCTTTGTCAGTTCAACATTTCGGCCACACTGTAACGATTCTGTCGAGTGGTATCCTTGCGGTGTAGCGGTGGGGCGGGTAAGTCGAGGGAACGAGTCAGAAATCAATATATTCAGCAACGACTGCGGATACAAGCTACCTACTGCTTAGCTGCATACAACCCTCCTAACAATACAAACACGATGAATTGCCTCCGTGAATGACGGGTTACCATGTGAACGAGTAATAAGCGTGTGTATGAACAGAGTGTACCGCATGGACGTGCACGGGTGCAGCGGGGCGCGAGTCGGCCGTGTAATGCAATGAGGCACGGCCTTGACAGTGTTGGACGAGTTTTTGCACGGAGTGGTGTTGATGTGCGAGGTTGCGGCCGCGGATGCGGGCAGCATTCATTCATGCAGATGCGAGTTGGAGTTGCGGTGGTGCGGTCGGCGCGCTTTCAGTCGCTGTGGGGCGGGATTTGCGTTGATTGAGTACGAATCGCGAGGCGCGTCACGTCCGCAGCCGCGGCGGTACTTGCGGCGGCGAGTGGACCTGCAGTGCAGCGGTAAAGAAACCCAGCCAAAAGTGACAAACACCTACCTCAACCTCATGCTCTTCATCGCGGGCATCCACTATGTCGTTCCGCCGTTTCGCGCGTGGAGAGCTGTGAAGCTTGCCGGTGGATTGTCGCAATAGAGATGGAGATCGAAATGACGAAGACAACGATGAGCTGGTGGGCGGACCAAGTGAAGGAAGGGAGTGGAAAAATCACACACCTTTTACCGTCGAGGCACAACTCCCTGTGTTTTCTGCCGCCGCGTCACTCCGCTCTCGCTGCCACTCGCACTCGTCCCATTTGAACTATCCCTCGCCACCCCCCTCTTCTCGCCGTGCTCGCACCCTGCACGCTCCCTCGCCCCCCTCCCGGCCCCGCGCCCCCGCCCCGACGTAGTGGTGAACGAAAGTGGTGGTGGTCAGAGAACAAGAAAGCTGATGACGGTACCGGCCACGTGACAAACATGTTGAACTGACGCAAACTGACGAGCTTTCACGGCGGAAATCTGAACTGACGAAAATTCACTGCCGGCAGTCTCAAGTGACGAAGAATACTACAAATTTGCCTGTTTTACATGAGGTGACTAACTTTCTCAAAATTAGCCGAAGTGACGAAGTGACGAAGGTGGTATAGACTCACCGAAAACTCGGTCCAGGCCAACATTGTCGCAGCTAGGTACGCCGCCTAAGTCCTCGCCCGGAAAAATGGCAAGAGCACTGCGCATCACAACATGTAAATGTAGTCTATTGCTTCCCTGTCTTCTATGTGCTGTAAATACAAAAAGGTGTCAACCCAGCCAAACTACACATTCCTCTCTCTGAGGTGTTTGCACTCTGGCCCCTGGGCAAAGGGACTTACACTCTAGTCTCTTATAAATAGACACTATAACAGTTTAACCTCCAAGTGGTCAGTTTGGTATATTTGCACTCTGCCAAGGTCTTTGGTCTTTGGATCAGGTCTCTCTGATGCCACGAAAATTCTGCAAAATTAGCGCGATGAAATGGGATTCCATAAATAATACTTTTAATACTATTAGACCCTCAATCGTACCACGAAGCAGCGTGTGCGGTAATACATTGCCGCGCTTATGGTGTCTTCCCACCTGGTGTCGACTTCAGCCTCTTCTCCTTTGTCAAACACGCCCGCGCCGTAAGAATGCACTACTATCTTGCTCCAGTGCTTCGAGCATTCTCTGGTCCCCCTACCGGCGCTGACGCGGATACTTGAGTAAACTCAATGATTGTGGGTATGTGCTGATCTAGCGTCTCGTCGACAAACGCGTCCTCCTCCTCTCCGTTGTCGCTGTCATCGCCTAGGACTATTCCGCAAGCTCTGGAACACAAGCGTTCCCGCAAAATTGCGGGAACACATCGCCACCCGAATAAAAATCCTCGCCAAATCCGTTCCCGCAAATTTGCGGGAACGCATCGCCACCGAAACAAAAAACCTCCCAAATCCGTTCCCGCAAAATTGCGGGAATGCATCGCCACCTAAATGAAAACTCTCCCCAAATCCGTTCCCGCAAATTTGCGGGAACGCATCGCCACCGAAACAAAAACCCTCGCCAAAATCGTTCCCGCAAATTTGCGGGAACGCACCGCCACCCACCTAAAAAAATCCCTCTATTTTGAACCAACTCTCAATCAACTCAATGCCCTTTGAACGTCTCTGGCCGGCCCGGACCGCCGTCGTCCCGTGATGTCCCGTGATGTCACCTCTCTTGACTCCCACTTAGAACGCCTGCACCACCACCTCGAACGCGGCTTTGCCCCCTAGGCACCTCAAACATCTGCCGCCCACTTCGTATGCCTGCCCCTTCTGCCCCTCCCAATGCTTCCGCCTCTACCTCGAACGCCATGCCCGTCGCTGCCACCAGCCCTGAAGACCCCACCCCATCGCCGCGTGCCACCGGGAAACTGCCGCTGGGAGAGCCAAGCAGTAGCGTTGCCGCGCACGCTTCTGCTTCTCTCGGTCGTAGCGCCCCCGTCCCCGCTGTCGACCCTCAAAACCCGTCTCTCGTCTGTGACGCCCTCAATCGTGGTGAGCGCAATTTCCTTCATCATCTGCACCCTTGATATATCGTCATGCTACATCTGACCTCGCCGTTCTCGTACTATGCTCACCCTCTTGCCACTTTGTTTATCTCGTCATCCTAACTCGTCTCATTCATTATTCTTTCGCTATCAACTCATCATCTATTCATCGTTTCTTATTCCCCCTTTTCCCCTCATTCCGTCACGTTCAAATTGACTGACTCGCCTTCAGATTGATCCCGAGCTCGGGAACTCATGCCCGACCCGGGCATCTTGACGCCGAGCTGGGACACTCGACACCCCGCGCACAAACACGACGCCGAGACCCAGAACTCGACACCGAGCCCCGAAACTCGACGCCGAGCTCGTTCCCTCAACGCCGCTCGCGCAGACACGACCCCATAGCAGTGCCGCGTCAGCGCCCTTTCATCGCCGCCATCAACGCCCCGACCTGTTTTCGCTACCTCGGGCCCCGGCCTCCATGACGCGGACCTCGCCCACTCGGCGCGCAAACACGGCCACGCGCTTGGGAAAGCGGACTTTGCTGGGCACCGTGTCGCACCACGTTCACTCAGGTGCGTGTTTTTTTTCTGCTCATCTGAGGCTTTTTCACTCACTCTTTTGGCTATAGGCCGCATCTCCCTTCCACGCGGCGCTCGTTGAGGGCCAGCCCCTCCTCTTTATATCGCACTCGCCTCGCCGCCGGCCTCGATGCCCAGCTCGCTACGTCGACCCCGAGCTCCGGAATTCGACGCCGCACGCGCAACGCGGAGACGCCGAGCTCGCGACCTACCCTGCTCTTGCAACCCCCGCGCTGCCTCGATCGCGAGCTCGTCCCTTGAGCGCGCGCTCGCCACGTCCACACCCCTCTGGTCTGCTCGGCGTAATGATCTCGACAGCGCGCTCGACGCCGAGCTGCCCCACCTGCCGCCCCAACGCCGAGCCCGCCACCTCCGTGCGTGCCACCCATCCCTGCCTGCTACGAACCCGGCGCGCCCACACCAGCCCCTTCGAACGCGAACACGCCCGCTCTGCTCCTTCCAAGCCCCACCGTACCCTGAATGTGCACACAATGGCCCACCTCGCACCTTTCGAATTCCCGTGCGCTGAAGTCAAACGTCGACGCGCACCCACTCCCGTCGCACCCACGCTCGTTTCGCGCCCCCACGCCCATCCCCGTCGCGCGCCCATCCCCGTCACGCACCCATGCTCATGGTGCACGCACCCATACTCCTCGCACGCGCAAACCCGTCGCGCACACGCCTGCTCTTTGGCCATGCACACCTGTAGCGCACACGCCTCGTCACGCACGCAAACCTGTCGCACGCAAGCCTCGTCTCGCACGCACCTGCTGCCTGCACGCCTACCCACGTGCACCCTGGGCTGCAGTCGGTCCAGCCCTGGTCCAGCCGTGGCGAGCGGCACTCCACCCCCCGGCGGCGTCGAGCGCACCTCTTTGCCCTTGCACTTACGAGTACGAGTACGAGTCGTTACGATGTCCATTCTTCATGCACATTATGGATCCGCCTCTATTTTAACCCGCGCTGCCACCTTCCTCTCCCCCTTCCCTCATCTACTTGATTTTCTCTTTTATACGCTCCCCCTCTCAGCGTCTGCATGTTTTTGTAGTCAATAGCTATTGTCCAGTCTCATCTCCATTAATTAGCAACAATTCAATAATCCAAACTCTTGGCCCCCGGGCGTTTATTGTGCGGTTTGGAGTGGAAACGACTGGAATACCTCAGAACGACACATGGAGAGGCTCAATCCAAATTAGGGTAGTCCATTTCCGTATTTGGACAAACACAGGCTCGCACTTGACCATCTCTGCCGCCACCACCCATCTCTCCACACTTCGGCCAAGGTGCAAATTCACTACCGACCCTACCATGCGGAGTCGTCTGGCCTCCTGATAGTGCAATTGTGTCGCTGTTGGTCGTGTTGCGCTCCCGAAATTTCCACTGTCTAATCCCAGACATATTCATTAGGTTTTCCACCAGTACTCCCATCCCCGCATAAATAAATTTCATCTCATCCAATTCGATTTCGGCACACTCAGCTAGTTTGAATTTGGGTACACCCAATGAACGAATCCCGGCGTACGCATACTTACAGTTCAGTGCCGAAGTTCGTTCTAAACTCCTTCGAGCATGCGTCCATTTTCGTTGCCATCCTCTACCATGCGAAGACACACTATGCCTCTGCCGTCCTTCCCTTCAGCCACGAATGTCTCCAAACTCCTATTAATCCTACGTACGTGCCAGTGCCTTAAGCATTCCCAAGTATATATTCCTTTTCAAGCACCACTTCTTCAGGATTCAAATCCCATTATCTGATACTTCAACGCAAATCCTCGACGTCTACCTTCATGAGCTTGAACTAAGGTTCGTCGTGAAAACCCTGCGAGTACGCCTCGCACTCTCTTTCTTCCGATAATATACTGACCTGCTTAACAATCCATTTTTGAATCCGAATGACGTGAGTTTGCGTCTGCCTTTCTTTTTTTTTGCCCGCCACACAGGGTCTGCTCGAGTCGGACCCGAACCAGTGACATACATAGCGGGTTTCACTTGACTTTATTCTTGCTCCGACCATGGTTCTCTCTTCGTTTGGAAACCTGCGCCACGGTTGGTTGAGCTTCCCTTTGATTCGTGACTCCTCGCATCGAGGCTTGTGTACTACTAAGAGGTTTCATCGGACGTGGGCTCAAATACTTGACTATAAGCGGACGGAGAAACTGGTCCCAACCACGAGTAAGGTCCAGCTTCGAACTGGAGGATGTCTACGAAGCAAGTTCCCGTTGACGTCGCATCGTGCGTGCAGGGAAAAACATTTGAGGAGACAACCGGTTTTGTTGAATTAGATGGTATAGCCTATCTCTCTAATTCCAGCATGTGGCACCACATTCTGGGATTGGAGAGATAGTCGTACTTGGGTTTGCTGCGATCTGGCAGGATGAGGACGCACTGCGCGGACTGCGCCCGCGATGACGCCCGCTATCTGACTCGTTGCCAGGTCGATGAGAGGCGCGAACTCTGGGTGCTTTGGGACGGTCGATTTGATGAGCACGGCTTCGGATTCGAGCAGTGTAGCTATGGCATGCAGGCCCGCCGCACGCATGGTGTCGCCAGATTCTATAGCAAGATTAATGGAAGGCGGGTGGCAAATGAACGAGTTTTTACCGACGAGATCAACTGTGCAGAAATGAAAACACAGTTTTACCGCGGAAGAAATATCGATCACATACCGATTCCATCAGCCAGACCCAGAGCGCAGGCAGCTTCTACGCTCCCGCCGATGTATTCTATCTTGGTTTTTGATCCCCAGAAAGATTGGATTTTTCGTCGAGCTTTCCGAAATACTCGCCGGAAAGTACCTCGAAACTGGTGACGACGCGCTTTCCAGCAAGATCTTCGACGATCTTAATAGAGCTGGCTTCCGGGACCTGGACTTGCAGCGAGCATTTTTCCGAACCCCAGCCGCAAAGCTTCTGTGACATGGTTCTGCATTTGAGCCTCGAGGATCACGTCGTGGCCAGTAATCCCAAGATCGACATTTCCTTTCCCGACAAAAAAAGGAATGTCTGAAGAGGGAGAAATACACTGGGAGCGGCGTCATGAAACAGTTATATGAAAGACAAGCGATATGGAGACAGGGCGATGTTGTGACTGAGGACAAGACACACGTCGATGGTGTCACCGGAACTGAATGTCGGCGCCTACAAAGACAACAATACGGAGAAATTAAGCCCATGGAGCCCAGAACACATAGAGAATGTTGAGGCATTTTTCATGGAGTCTTCCTAAGAAAAATGCAGCACATGAGAACATGAGGTGGTCGGTCGCGCTCTCAGACCTTTCTTCGGAATGGCGAAGAGTAGTCGGCCGTCAAGTGCGTCTGCGTCTTGGTAGTGTTTCAGCTGCGGAATGAGTCTCATGTGTTGTATACAGCGCACTCATGGTCGCGACTGGGAGAGAGGTCCAGAACCCACAAGCCAAAGAAACGAAGAACAGAGGAAGAGAGTGACTCGATCGATCAATTTATATATTAATAGGTCGGATCAATTTCCGTAAGTTTGCGCCGAATTATGCCGACTTGAGGTTGAATGACCAATTAGTTTTTCAAAGGCAGGACTATTCTGTGTAATTCATTAAACGACCATTCAAAGGGCCCTCTGGGCATTGCTGGAACCAAGGATCCAGCAGTAGTTTTTAGCCTTACTTTGAGGCACTGGTTTGGGACGCTTAGAATTGCATGTGGTGATCAAGTGGTGATCCTATGGGCGATATAGTGTGTCAAAAGTATTCAGTACAACTTCGAAAAAAATCACATCTTTCAGCGGGACAACTTGAGAACCAGCGCAAAAAAAAAGACAACTCAGCATGAAGCACACCTTGTAGATTAGGACAAGTTAAAATTTTACAACTCTAGCAAACACAACTATTTTGCAAGGAGGTACAACTCCGCACATTGCGATGTACAACTTTTAATCTGATGGACGCAACCAGCAACTTCTCAAAAGACAACTTCATTCTCTAGCAACTCAGATGGCAGGACAACTTCATGTTATTTTGGTGCATGTCAAATATTGTACAATTTTTCAGGTGTACATGCCAAATGAGTACAAGTTTCTGAGCAACAACTGTCGGTTTAGATACTTCTTGTGGGGGACAAGTTTTATTGGGCAGGGTGCAACTTCCAAGAGCTGTGGATACAACTCCCCAGCCATCAAATACAACTTCACTCAGTCAAGGCACAACTTCCCAGATACAAAATACAACTTCAGAATCAGAGAGGCAGGTTGACAGATCTGCACTCCGATCAGTGGCGATGAGAGTCGAGCCCTCACATGATCTGAAATGTGTTGGTTCATCACTCCTTCTTCCTACATCTTTGTCGCTGGCTCATCTGCTCTCTCTGGCCTCTCATGCCTGAAGCTCATGAAAGCGAAGCATCATTCCTTATGGCAGATGCTTCTGTGACTGGTGTCATCACCTCTGGGGTCCGCTTGCAGTAGAGTGTATTGAAATTGACGCTACGACAAAGGAAGCCAATCGTTTCCAAAGGGATCATCCAGCCTGAGCTGGATTGCCCTACATCAGGAAAGAATCACAAGTCTACGGCAACCATGGGGCGCTACAGTAGCACGTCATGGTGCTATCTGATTGCCGTAGACTTGTGATTTTTTCCTGATGTACACAATTGACACAACCTGCACAGTTAAGCGGGGCACGGACAAAGCTCAGGGTCCAATTTATCCACCAATGTGACGAAAATCATGTTTGCACACTCTGAAGGATCTCGCAAACTGCCTCCATCAACATGACGGAAAGCAGGCCATTTCGTTGAGAGAAGATAACTCACACATATTGGGGGCCCCAGTACTTATAGTTTTCGGTGCCAATTAATGTTGCCACGACTCGGAAAGTCGAGTCGCTCCAAGTCAAGTCGGCCTAAGTCGATTTTGAATCAAGTCTAGTCGAGTAAGTCGACTTGAGTCGACTTTTCTTGAACAAATTTCCGGAAACTTGTTCTAAGGACTCTGCAGGTTGAAAAAACGCAAAAGGGAAAAAAAAAAAAATCGACTGTCACAGTGATGTCACGCAATGTCACCAAGTGTGACTCTGTAACTTCTGTCACAAAATTCGACCATGTCCCCAATTTGTCCCCAATCGCGTTTTTTTGACGAACCGTGCAACTAGGCTATGACCGACTTGAAGTCGACTCGAGTCGACTTGAGTCAATAAATCGACTCGACTCGACTCGGTCTAAATTAGCGACTCCAAGTCGACTTTGTCGGCTCAAGTCTGGAGTCGCGGCAACATTAGTGCCAATGCCACCCTCTGCATTAGGAAAACAGGAGAACAATAGAGCAATGCAACTGGGAATTAAAGTGTGGTGCTTTATCCCCAGCCTTTCCTTTTAAGGACGTCAAACTTTACTCGCTACACACTGTGGAAGAAGTGCAGCATTGAATCTATTGTTGATCCTGTAGAATTGTCTTCATAGGTTAACTGGATGTGATTTGGTGCTTCTTCCTCCCTCTCTATGATCAATTCAGTCACCATTCACATTGCCTCTGCACAAGTTACTTCCCTAGAATAAGATCACTTGGAGCTGATGGCACTGTTGGAGTTTGAATGTGAAGCTCTCATGATCAATTTCAAGTTGTAGTTTTGAAAGTTGTGTCAAGGGAAAAGTTGTGATTGTCTGAGGCAAAGTTGTGGCCCCCCATGATTGAAGTTGTCTCACATCAAGTTGTAGTTGTCTCCAGGTGAAAATAAGTTGTGTTTACACTTGGAAAAGTTGTATATGACCAAGTTGTTGGCAGGTTGAAGTTGTACCAGCACTGCAGATAGTTGTCATTCCGAATCCCAAAGTTGCACCTGGTGGGTTTAACAGTTCTACCAGTTTCCCAGGTGTCCTACACAAAGTTGCACCTCTGCAAAGTTGGGTTAAGGCTGAGTTGTGGCTAAAAGCAAGTTGTCACAGGTGAAGATGTATCATGAGAAAGGTGAAGTAGTGTCTATGAAAGTTGTGCCAAGATGAACATGCCACCGACCAAGTTGTGGGCCAGAAAGGTTGTGCTCTGGTAACATGTAAGTTGTACCTGATTTTTAGTCAAAAAAATGGAAGTTGTCCAAATACTTTTGACACAGTATGTCTCCCATATGATCCTCCCAAAGGGGTTTCACTCTCAATAAGGAGATGTTCGCGTTACCATATCGGGACACGCATTTTCAAAAGACTTCTTAGAGACCTGAAACCTAAAGGTTCCAGGAATATTTAATTGTCGAGTGCTTATTGTCCACAAGAAACTACGAATTAATTGTCCGCAGGATGTGCTTGTCCATACTCAGAAATTAAAGAACGAGGGATTGCAGCTTCTCGAAGTCAAAGAAGCCAAGACCTGGTTTTTCGTTAGAACATAGTCCTCACAGGTCCATGTACAACATACCGGAAGCGGGATCCCAACTGTGCTCGAAAGTTAATCACTTCCTGCAAACCAAACATCGACTCACCCCTTGGTCCCGTTGAAGCCTGGTTTTTCGCACCCGTTCACAAAGCCATCTCTATATGAAAATTCATAAAATGTTGGAAAGTTCAGGAAAAGGAACGAACGTGATATCGACCATGCCTTCTAGGCCAACACTATACAGGAAAGGATTCAAAAAACCGATGGTCGGTTTTCCGTTGCGGAGGCGCCAGTCATTGAGTAAAGCGACCATACTGGCAGCAGTGGGCACGGCGGCACTGGTACCACCGCCGATATCCCACCGATTAAAGAAGTAGTCGAAGAACGCTCCGCCGCCTGATAAAGAACATTGAGTAAGCAAAGAAGTAGTCCAGCTAGAATGAAAAGACATACCAACGGCTGTAATATCGGGATAGGCGCGACCTCTGTGGTTGTACATAGTCGACTGTAGTTCTGTCTCGTCAGGATTCGCTGGGCCGGCAAGATACGCAGATACAGCGGTATCTAGGAAGGTTGAAATGCGCTTCGGAATCGGAGGAGATTTTCGGTGTACATACCTTGATACGCTGGCCGGTCAAAATAATAAGAAAATCCAGCTCCGGACGCAGAACTAGGTGTTTGGGCCTCTATTCCGAGGGTCATTCCAACCGAGGTTACGCTACCATTCAGCATCAACAAAGAACAACTGCAGTTGCAAGAATGAGATCGCGTACTAAGGACAGGAAGCAGGGAAGACGGGAAGGAATGTCGTCGCATTACTTCCGGTATTCGCAATGCATGCCTATTAAACGATTGAGAAAGTGCTGTGCGCAGCGTGGAATTTCGTGCCGATAAATCGTCGGTGCCTAATCCTTGGTCACCTGTGCTAAACAGAACAGAAACACCCCTATCCGACGTGAGGCGGTGATTAATGCAACTGAAGGAGGCTACCTACCTTGTTCCGAGCTTTGCGAAGCCTTGGCATACCGCGTTCGCGTAGTCCTGAGCTTCATGTGAGCAAGAGATATCGATTGGCGACCAAAAATTTACTTGGGGGACGGTTTGCTCGTCATCCCCGTATGACGTTGTAATCACAGTGGGAGGGTCGTCAAGTCCAAGTAGATAATCGATGAAGCTGATGCAGCGCCTTCACCGGAACATACCGATCGCACAAAAATGGAGCTTACTCAAGATATGGTTCGTTGACGCCAGGCTGTTCTCCGTCTTGAACAAGTTAACTTGGTTAGTGGGCAAGCGCCTGGATCCCCAAAAGAAATTGACCTTGATTTTGGTCCGGAATGTAGGGCGGGACAGAATTGGTTGTATAATAAGTCATAGGAATCGGGTACGCAACCTGAATGGCTGCAGACAATTTCAAAAAACCCACACAAATTGCGATCTAGAGTGGACTGACCAAGCTGAGTATCAAGATTGCCCTCATCACTGACGGTACTGGCAGTAAAAGGTCCTAAATACAACACCTGCTTTAGAAAGTGTTACAACGCAGAAGATAGACTTGCCTGTGACGTTTACAACCTCCATCGTGTAATTAGACCCGATGGACTCCGGTATGTAGTCATTGAGATACAGTTTCAGCGACTCGCTGTCAAACATCAGTCAAGATTCAGAAATGCGGTTAAAAACTTGCGGTTTGGCCAATATGTCCAGATACCCAGCCCTGTGGGTTGCCATGTCAGCTTGAATAAATCCGGCAACAGAGCACCAACACTCCAATGCGATTTCTGCCATCTAGTACCTCGGGGGTGTAGTTCCCAATGTTGTACAGTTTCCGAACACAGGGTGGGTCGACCACAGAAACGCAGCTCTCGAAATCGCTCTGGTTGAGAGGCGTAGGCCGTTTTTGGATATCCGACGGAGCAACAACGTTGCCGCCGGAAGAGAATTTGCCCATGCCGTGTCGCAGGGGATCGAGAAATGCGGTTGTGGGGTGAACGAAATCAATATGGAGAGCCAGGTCCTGCGGCAAGCTATAGCTTAGGGTGCGGACAACACGTTTTGTGCTCTTGATGTGCTCGAAAACACCGAAGCGGGTAGACAACATTGTCTCGGCGGAGGAGATGGGTACCACGGCGGTAACGCTGTCCTTCGAAGACGACCACTTCACCGAGCTCGCGTTGTGCGTCGCAAGCCAGCCCTCAACCAGGTCGAGGGTATCGTTGGAGGGCGACGACAGAGCATGCACCTGCTCCTTCGAAAGGTGCTTCCCGTAGCTGGGATGCGACGGATCGCTGATATTCTGCAGTAAGGATTCGAGCTGAGTAAAGCCGTGTTGCGCTAGTCCAAATCGCAGGTTCAGGCCCCGACTTGGAGATAAGTCGGCATCTTGGATCTCTGCCCAGCCAGAAGGAACGTCGGAGAGTGAGTGCTTCACCAGGGAAGATGCAGACACTGCAGAGGTCAGAAACGCGGCGAGAACGCTGCCCCAGAGTGGTGCAGAAACCATTATGAGGGTGGGTGATACCTCCAATGCAAGCGAGCCACCCGCATTTTATACTCTTCTCATGCGGGAAGAATCTCCCGAGCGACCCCCGTTTCGGTTAGCCGACGAGGTTCGAAACATGTATCATGGACAAGATGGACCTCCGCTTCGCTCCGGTATTCAGGTGTGAAAGACGAATGAAGGCATGAGTATTGTAGAACAAAAGGACAAAAAGTAACTCAATCTCATGCCTGTAGCTTTCCACCAAGGAACGGAGGTGACAACAGATATGAAGGAAGAAGAATCATTCATTTGTTATGAGAAAATGTACATCACAAATGGAAGAAATATTAACCCCGCTGAGGAGCCCAGTCCATGTAATTGATTTTCGCTGCATCTGCCAATATAGTTTTGCATCAAATAGCAGGAGAACGAAATGCCCGTAGCAGCCAGAGTTTTGCATGCACCAGTAAACACAAATACCATTGAATCTGGAGGCCAGCAGCAGATAAACAAACATTGGCCATCATTACACGAGTTCCCGGGAGTCGAAAGAGTGACAGAGGGCGAAACAGTCAAGAACATGGACGAGCAGGGAAGGTGTAGCCTGTGGCTTAGAAGAGGCCAGCATCTTCAGACCAACGGTTTGAAGAGCAAATGGAAATTGATACTTGGTACGCTCCCAGTCAAAAAAAAATCAACAGAATTTAACAGGAGTGAGAGCGCAAGAGGAAAGAAGGATTACGAGATCGTTAGTTGAACAGATTGCCATGGCGCGGCGCCAGCATGGAAATATCCTAGAATTAGTAGAGCAGTTTCGAGGTGAACCAGAGTAGAGGGAGGTCTTAGCATCAGCGGGCAGGACGGTTGTTGAGACATCACAGCCAGAAACAATTCCAGAAAAAGAATATTCCAATTCTAGTAGCTTGGCGACGAAGACAGTGGGTTAAGTATTTCCAGTCCGAAGAAAGGCGCGTCTTTATATCTCCAGAATCTGCCGGGTTGACTACGTGGCTTCCCGGCCTGATGAATAGAATTCGGCTGCGCCGTAGGCAGCAGCAACTGCGATGAACTACGCCCTGTCAATAAAAACTGCGGGTAGGTCAGCTGCTCAGTTGCAAATGAAGAGGCAGTGTCGAAAAAGACAACAAATCAACGATGGCAGGGGTTAAATAAAGATGAAGAGCAAGAGAGAGCAAGCGCTGAGCAGAGGGAGACCAAAGGAGCAAAGATATATGGGGAAATAACACAGCCGAGGAGCCATTTCGTTAAAGAACGGTTAATAGCCGATTGTTCGACGTTACATTCACCGATGCGATGAACGAGCTCGGATTATATTGTGTTTGTTGGGAAGCCAGCGCAGCTGCGCTTGCTGAACCGAATTGCCAGGACGAAAGCCGGACAAAGAAACGGCCAAAACGGGGGCGGCAGAATTCGAATCGCAAGGGCCATCAATCCATCACCGCGGCTTTTGCCGATGAATTGGTATCGTAAAACGGCAGTGTTTCTCACATTCCTTTCCTTCCTTCCTTCCTGAAAGTATGATCTGCACTCAAGCAGGCGCGTAAATTGCAGGTCTTTCGCATTGGACCAACTCGGCGGTTTTCACCTTGTTGTACTTGCGGTCAAAATAAGTCTTAGTGTATGACATTGAATAAGGGTTCATTTCACTGGTTTTAGCCGAGGAGAGGACAATTCACCTTGGAAAAACACAGGAGGATAATTGAAGATGTTGAAAAAGTAGTTAATCATCACTGATCAGCATACGCAAAGGGAGGATGATGAATCACATACGGAGTTGGCGTGTACGAAAGATCCCCCAGGCCCCGTAGGCACCGTCGCTCTACGTGAGCTTACGTCGGTCTACGTCGGCCTACCCCAGTCGGGAGAGTCTGCCGACGTGATGTAGGCCAAATTGGGCCTACTTGGGTCCACCATCTGCCTACTGTCGGTCTACGCAGGCCCCCCTATCCAGGTAATCGGGTGTTCTGTTGCTGTTCCCACATTCCCACTAACCGGTTGCCATGCTCCCACGAAGTCAATATTTTATTAATCGGTCAACAACCGGGACATACCAGGACCCCTGACAATCCCTTTGGAGGCTAGGGCCCGAAATTCCGGAAATCTTCAATTTTCGTCCGGACAGATTTCCTCGAGATCGCGTTGTTTTTGTCCGGACAGGACCTAGCCTAGGCTTCCAAAAAGGGTAATTTTCCGCTCTCACGGCCCAAATAATGCCTAAATTTCCTCATATATCCTTTCTGCCCTTCTGTGTGGAATACATATGAGTTGAACTTGAATTTGAGGTGAAGAAATCATTTCCAGCCGATTTGGTGAAAACTTTCCCCCAGACATCGACCCATGCGTCGACGAGACCCCAAGTTTTTGTCCGGACAGGACCTAGGGTGTCCGGCCTCCAAGCCCAGTTTTTGTCCGGTCAGAACGTAGGTTTTCAAGCCAAAATGTCAAATTTTTGTCCGGCGCGGGCCCTAGGGTCCAAAGGCATTGTCAGGGGTCCTGACATACCGTGTCAATTTCTGTATGTTAGCCGAGGTTAGCCGTGACTGAGCCGAGGATTGACAGCCATGAGCTGTGTCGTTAAAAATACTCACGTTCCCACATTCAGTGACGCAAGAGCGTGTTTTAACACGGCTTGGACCAGAAACAGAGCTCGGGATGTAGTAAAATGTTGATTTATCTGCGAGGTGGGTCTACCTCTGCCTACAAGGGTAGGCAGAGCCTGTGCCTACAACCCCACGGAATGCAGTGAGGAGGAAGAGGAGGTTTATTATACTAGGGGCAGTCAGAGTAGATGGTTTTGGGCGGTTTTGGGGTCGGTTCTCGATACGGTTTTGTAAACGGTTCTGGAAAATGTTTGGTCAAAACCGTGAGAGAACCTAACTTGAATTTTGACCGACCCGATTGGAAAGGCGGTTCTTGCGACTCCGGTTTCACTTAATATAATTTTTACTATTTTCCCTTGTGGCTGTACCGACCTACTTCCTAATGCCCGCCTTCAGCGTGCAGATCCTTTTCCTCCTCGAGTATCTCGGGGACTTCCGGCTGCACCCCCTTTCCCCCTTCTTCGGACGCCCACGTTTTCTTTTTACTGGTTCAGCCAAGGCATCTTTTGCTTAAGCAGCAGCCACGGCACCAGCAGCCTAGGCTCTGGCGGAGATCGTGGCAGCTCTCTTTGTTGCCTTCGGCATTGTTGACATGAACAACCGACAGTGCGTGCAGAAAAAGAGATGCACAGACACGGTGGGGATTCTTTGTAAGCAACGAGAGTCACAAAAAATGTATTGTATTGTATTTAGATGACCATAGAAAGCTAAACCAGAACCGTGTCAGAACCGTTGTAGAACCTCCTCCAGCCGAGGTTCAGCAGACGGTTTTGATTTTCGGGTCGGTTTTGAATTTTAAAGATTCTCCCACGATTAATTAAATCAGAACCGTTTTCAAAACCGACTACCAGAACCACCCAAAACCGTCTACTCTGACTGCCCCTACTGACACGGTCCTATCTGCATAATCCAGGAATGTATTACCACATTCCGAGATCATACAGGTGTGCGGCGCTACCTTCCGGGATTGTGCTAGTTAGGGCGGGGGGTTGGGGCCTTCCCTATACATTAAATCCGCGATTTGACGTAACTATAATTCTTCTAGCAAAACGCTACCACTAGCACTTTCCGCATCCACTCAAATGGTGCTCTGCAATGCCCGTGCTTCCTCTTTGATTTCGCTATTATTGTGCCCGCTCTCTCGACTTCAACAAGCTCTCCTCTGGAAGCGATTTGGGCTTTTTGCCTCTTGTCACTATTTGGGCATTGTTGACATTCTGCGTGTCGGCGGCGCTCGGCGCTCTTTCGCTGCCCTCCGCTTCAATCCTGACGTCGACATCTCGCTATTCTTGTCGTCGCCGTTGGCGCCTGCGCGTTTTTCCCTAGAATTTCGTTCTCTGGGCAAGCATGTTTGTCAAGTCGGACGACACGGATGAAAGCTGGCTTCCCTATCCAACGAATCCTCGGATGTATTTTTCTCCAAAACCAGATCTGAATCTGGCGGGACCTATACTCTCGCTTCAAGCAGCCTCGACTGTGCTTCCTTTCTCGATCTCCCCCTCGTCCTGCGCTTCCGTTCTGTTTCGGCCTCATTGAGCCTGGGCAGTGGGGTCATAGCTGTATCATCTCGCGGACCCTTACTTCAAGTTTCTTATATGTGTATGAGTCTTGTTCCTGGTTACACTGCGGTTTCTGCTATTGTTAGCGGAGGACAGGTGAGCTGGCGCTTTCCTTCAAGTGATTCGGGATTTCATCGTGGTGGTCAGGCGAGCTGACGCTTTTCTGAGTCGAATTTAAAACACGAGCTTTGGGACTGTGGCCATCCCACTGTGGTCGGGGGTGGAGATCGCTTGTGCTTCCTATTTCGAATTATTAATAGCCATTCGTATTTCTATGGGCCTCTAGCACTCTGTTTCCTTGCTATTCCAACTCAGAATGTGCGTTCCTCTTCTTCTATTATTGTTCATTTTGGAACTTGGGGTCACCTTGCATAGTGCTCCTCTTTCAGCCCTTACGACTACTGAAAGAAATAGAGGCGGCGAGTAGGCGGTACTAATATTCTCATCGAGGAATCCGGCGCCGGATGCCATCAGCTTACAAATCACCCTAAAAAGGAAATCCCGTTGGAATCCGGCATTTGGCAGAGGAATTCGGGGGGGAGCAGGTCTGGAATCCAGCATTTTGCAGGGCATTCGGGGTGGGCAGGTGTGGAATCCCGCATTTCACAGGGAATTCGGGGTGGGCAGGTGTGGACTCCCGCATTTGGTAGGGAATTCGGGGTGGGCAGGTGTGGAATCCGGCATTTGGCAGGGAATTCGGGGTGGGCAGGTATGGAATTCAACATTTGACTGTGGAATCCCACATTTGGGTGTGGAATCCCGCATTTGGAGGGCATTCGAGGTAGGAGGGCATGGAATCCGGCATTTGGGTGTGGAATCCCGCATTTGGAGGGTATTCGGGGTAGGAGGGCATGGAATTCGGCATTTGGGTGTGGAATCCCGCATTTGAGGATGGAATTCGGCATTTGGCTCATGGAATCCTGCATCTGGAGAGAATTCGGCGTAGCAGGGTATGGAATTCAGCATTTGGCCTATGGAAGCCCGCATTTGGGTATGGAATTCGGCATTTGGCCTATGGAATCCCACATTCGAGGATGGAATTCGGCATTTGGCCTATGGAATCTCGCATTTGAGCATGGAATTCGGCATATGGTGTATGGAATCCCACATTTGAGCATGGAATTCGGTATTTGGCTTATGGAATCCAGCATTTGCGTATGGAATTCAGCATTTGGCGTATAGAATTCCGCACTTGCGAATGGAATTCAGCATTTGGCGTATAGAATTCCGCACTTGCGAATGGAATTCGGCATTTGACAGGGGAATTCAGGATTTTGGAATTAATTGGGGGTAGGAATTCGGCATTTAAGTATGGAATCCTGCATTTGGGTATGGAATTCGGCATTTTGAAGAGAATTCGGGCTAGGAGGGTATGGACTCTGGCATTTGGGTATGGAATCCCGCATTTGGCCATGCAATTCGGCATTTGGCATATGGAATCCCGCATTTGGGGATGGAATTCAGCATTTTGGAAGGAATTCATGGCAGGAGGCTATGGAATCCGGCATTTGGCAGCGGAATTCGGGATTTTGTAGGCAATTCGGGGTAGGAATTCGGCCTGGCTCATGCTGTAGCCAACACAAAGTAAACTAGTGGTCCAAACCTTGGTGCAATTTTATTTAAGGTGGGGCACAAGAAAAACAGGATACCGATGTTTAATGTGACCGCTATTGATTCGGATGCGATGGAATTCCGAGATTCAATGTGTGTTGGGCCGATTGCATGCTCCTATACAGTTGCCCATTCGTTCTATATGCCAGAAGGGTGGCTGTTGCATGACATAGCCGCCGGGGGCTATGGCACAGCACGGCCACGGTCTTTGGCACAGGACACAAGACAGACCTCCGCTTCGCTCCGGCATCCAAGCAGCATCAAGAAATCAATTCCTTGGGAAGGGAAACTTCCAGAGGACTGTAATACATATATGCATCCAATCTGAGAAAAGTAATAAGAATCCCACCAGCTCAAATTGTCAACAGTATTCTATAGTCCAGAATAATGCTGCGTAGGGTCGGAAAGACTGACTCAAGGACGTCGAGAAATTGACCCACTGCATTGCAATGATGCCGACCGCTTTGGAATCCTTCACGTGTAGACCTTGAAATGCTGTGTTCGAGCATCCACCAACGCAACAAAGATACAGCACTCACCTCCAAATATTTGAACTAATGTTCAATTTCGGCTCAATTACCCCTTGAGGCGAGAACTGAGCTATGAAACCAGTTAGAATCCAACTCGTGTGCAGGTGAAAACGCACCATGTGGCCGGATAATTTCCTAGTGCCGGTACGTTGGAAATAAACCAGAACTTGGTGGTGTTTTGAAAATGAGAGCGGCGGGGACAATATGAACCCCAGAACGGCCGAGAAGGGAGAAGATTTCTCGTGTAAATGCCGTGGTCATTTTGAGGAGCAAGGTTTAGATGAGAACTGAGAACGCCCGAAGGATTTGGATCAAAGAGTTCCCAATGGCCGTAGATTTTGTTCAAGCGCACTGAAGTATATTGCGTGGATTCCAGCGGCGCAGACAGCAACGAAATTTCCACCCAATGGGAATCATGGATGTTGATCAAACTCGAAGATTTGGCGCGTCCAGCAGCAGTAGTACCCGGGGTCAGACTGATCAAACATTGAGAAAAGACTGTCCTCATTGATGGAGCAATTCTGAGAGAAGTATTTGATGGTCGCTAACAGTTGGGGGACGAGTTTCTGGGGGAAGGAGGGTCAGAAAAGGCGGACGATCTAGGCTGTTTATAAGGACAAGTACGACGTGGGACTTGGGCTCAGGAGCTGTGATGGATGGGAGTTCGATGCCTCAATAAGGGAATTTTTCAAGAACTGGAGACTCACGGGGCGCGCCTTTCCATCCTTAACCATCCAAATTGAGGGGTCACTTTTTAACTTGCCAAATTACTGTACTATTTCGATCAATTCGGCGGTCACGCGTCACGCACCCCCTGTGCTGCGACGAATTTTGGTCTCGGTCTCGGTCACTGGTCACAGTGCCCAGTGCCGAATGTAAATTCCGTGACATCCGGGCCAAATCTTCCTTAGAGGTGCAAAAAAAGGCGGAATTTCCAGTTTTTTTTGTCTCAAGTGCCGAATTTTTGAGGATGTCACGCCAAAATTGGCTGGTTGCCGAAGTGCCGAATCGGTGTTTTCGGTCACGGGTCACAGCCCATGCCGAATTGATCGAAATAGTACAGTAACTTGTGCCAGCGCAGATTAACTTGTTTTATTACACGTGGATTTGGGTGGGCAAATTAATTTGTCAACGCCGCAAGTCAAAATAGTGACTTGCAAGTCACAAATGTGACGTACAGAAGTTAACTTGTCGGCCTTAACTTGGGAGCATCCCCATGCTCCTATCGGTTCTATCTCTCATATTAGGCGAGAATATACCTGCTGAGAACTTACTCCCTAAGTTTCTGAATTTTCCACGCAAATTCTAGACATTGGCAGCAAGATTTCGGCATTCGATGCCATTGATGGTAACGTTCAAGGTCAGCTCTCAGCCCGACCTTTAACTCGTGCAAGTTAAACTGATCCTCCGGTGTCTTAAACACTACATGGAGTCTTGCAACACTGGAGATTGTGAAATGGAAGGAGAAACTCAGCCAAGTTATGATGCCGATCAATTGAATATTGAACTTCGTTTACTAGTAGGCACACCACTATTTCTGAAATGCGCACTCTGTGCGGAATGCAGCCACTGCACCGATGACGAACGGTAAGCTAATGCTCGGCCAATGTTCTCATTTTCTTATTCACATGTTCAGATTCCTCTATATATTCCTACTTGTGGCGCCCGTCAACTGGTAAGCTCAAGTTAGTCTTCTTCAAAACTAACTTGCAATACAACGTTTTAACTTGGTTTGTATTGTGGATGATTCACTGGAGAGTGTTCTCAATATTGATCTACTACGTTCAAAATCACCACCCTAAGCTGCGCACACTGTTCATCGAGTTTAACTTTGAGACTTCTGGGGGAAGATTTGTCTGACAAATTCACCAACCCTCTTTTCAATGCTTTCTAACAGGCATTAAGAACTGCATCAAACTTCAACTACAGTCTGAGCATCTTCAGAAATTCGAACACGACGTCAAGGCCAACGGCGGCGACGTGATGGCATCAAACGATGTCGGGCAGCCCTGAGAACAGTGCCGAGGACCTCCGAAGGGCTTGGAGGGCAGTCTGAAGGTCTAAGGGGGGTTATAAAATGTTTATCTATGGTGGATATAGTGAGTGTAAAATTAAATGCATGGGTTCAAAAATTTCACCCTCACTCATGCCGGGCAATTACCGGCCAAAAATGTCTGTACGCTGTCGGTTTGCTGCATCGAGAGAAACTGGTTTTGAACTCCGCACGTGACAGTCGCGTCTGCCGAAGATCAACCAAACTGGGACACACCCAAGATATGGATGTGTTGCAGAATTTTTCTTTCTTTTTTTCCTGGTGGTACGCAGAGGTAAGGGGACATGTTGCAGAAATTTCCAAATGTTGAGCACTGGGCGATTCTGCCCGGCACTTTGGTGACTGTCTCGACCGCCACGCTTTCGTATCATCTACATTGCGCTTCCGGCGGAATCCGACTAGTCACTACATTATGGGAAATTACAGAATGACAGAACGACAAACCCAGGTCTGAACTGATCTGGATTGGGTGAGTGGGACAGTTGACAGTCCTTCTAGCTGCTTCCATCACTATGCGGGCCATTACTTATAAGAGTAATTTAGTGTGGACTCAAGGGGGATCAAAGATAAGATTAGCCGACATCAGGTGGGGGGGGGGGGTCGGCCAGGCTCGAGAAAAAAATGTTTGTGGGTCAAACATTTTCTCATCAGGAATTGATACTAGGGCTGCCAAAATAACTCAAATACACTGCGCGCACCTCACGCTATACAAGAGGCTAAGATTTAGCAACCCTAGTCTGCTCCTCTTCATACGGCAATTCCCGAAGGCCTATTTCGGTACTCAAACTCGGCTAATTTGCATCAATCAAATCTTGGCTTTCCTTTCTACCAACTCGACAGCTCGACACTGACTCTCTCTGCTTACTCGCTAGCCGCCTGCGAAGATTTACAACTCGTACCATCTTCCTGGTCTGCTTGATCGACCCCCACATCCAACTTTATCGAGCTTTAGCTTCACAAGCGGCTGCTCGGCCGCTCGCATCCCTTTCTGATTCTAAAAGCATCTGGGCGTCAAAGCATCATCCGGTGACCGCGTAAAACTGCGCTTACCATAACTCTGGAGCTGATTTGCCCGGAGCGGAGTTTAAAGGCTTCGGACAGGCTTAATTTTATAAAGAGTAGGATTTTTGCCTGCCAATATATTGACGTACATTGGCTGTCTCGAGATCGCGCTCGCCAAGTCGATACACCAACAGAACCTGTGAGTTCTGTTCGCCACGAGGAGCTTTATAGACCCCTTGCTGTACTCGTCTGTACACCGTCATGGTATCCTGAATTGAAGGCCGCTGCAATTGCGCTTTCATGATTCGCTTCAATTTGACAGGATCCATTGTCTTGGCGACTTTTCCGGCAGTAAATTCCTGAAGATATCGTCTCTGAGCCTCTGAGTAGGGATCTTTTTCGAATCGTTACTCACTTCGTCAAATGGTGGCATATTCCAGCTCAATAACCAATCAATGGAATGTGAATCAAGCACATGAAATTTGCGCTTTCAGCCGTCGGTAACAAATTATTGGCGAAGGATCGGCATTAACCGATAAAATACACATACGCAATTTTCACGATCACGTCCTTCCTCCTTCCCAAAAGCTCGCGCACAAACAACAATGGCAAAGCAAAAACGTCGCGAAGTGGGTTTACGTGTTTCGCATTGCCCGTTGAACTCATTAAAATCAGACCGCGCCCGGCGCTGAACCGCTGCACGCACAGAGTACGATGTACTGTGAGGACTGCAAGACCGACGTCAAACCTGGCTTTGCTGGGCCTTACAATTTCGAACAACACCGAATAAATGGTGCCTGTGAACGTATTCAAGCCGAAGCCAAAAAGAAAAAGCCAGTCTTTGCTTCTCTTGGCAATTTCTTCACCAAACGCAGCACTGCCGCCCCACTAGTTCCATCCACTGTATCTGCTCACTCACCGGTTCATGGCGCTACTTTCGACATGCTTCCTGTGCCTCAAGGAACTGGCCCTCAGCCTCTGCATGAGTTTACAGTGCGGTATCCGGAGCCTCCGTCTGCGCCGTGCCTGCAAGCCGAAGCTTTGATGCGTGAGCTCAGAGCTAAGTTGGGCAATATACCAGTGCATGCTCCTCTCGCCGATTTACGACACCCACTTGCAATTTTTACGGAAGGCGTCCCGGATTGCGCTCTTGCAGATGACTGGGATCACGCTTTGCATCCGCTTCTGAAAAGAGCATTCGGCGTGGGTGAACTAGACCTTCGCCTCTCCTCGCAATATATAAACCTCGGCAACTATGGACTCACCGGTTTCTGCGACTTCTTCGACTCCTTCGTTTCCACTCGGCGACTTGAAGGCCACCGCATTAAACCCTACATCGATTTTTTGGTGAAAGGAATTGAGCGGCGGTACGACTTTCAGTTTAACCTTACTAGCATGATGTTAAACATAATATTCTTGAAGTTTCCCAACATCCAGCGACTCTGTTGGACCTAGAGTCTACCCTCGGGAAGTTCAGGATGAGCTTCATCGTGCATTGCCACTCGCAAGCGATGATTTCGAACCTGAAGTCTGCCCCACGACTGCGTGTCCCGGGCTCGAAATTCGGTTCCCACAAGGCCGATCTCACCATGTCGACTACCCCTACGGCTTGCATCAGCAGTACGACCTTCCCTGGGATTATTATTCCAAGCGCGACAGGTTTTTCGTACAGTCCCACGACTGTCGTCGGTCGCTGGTTGCGATAAACAGGGGATGCGTCCCTTGCGAAAACCTTCTCCGCAACGATGTATTGCGGGGAATCGTCCAGCGCATATGCGCCGGAATTCATTCGAACACCCCCCTCATTTAGATGCCAATCGGCACCCTCGTTGAAACTGTTCGGAAAAAGGCTGATCAATGCCGAGGTTTGAAATTAACGAAACTCAACGTTGTCCGGAAACTACTTGGGAAAATGGCCGCGCTCGACGAACACAAGCAGTTTGTGATGGCGGTAGCAAGCGGGCGAGTGGAGCGTGTTGCGCAACTCGTGCAAGCATGCCTTAATAATGGTGTGGGCATCCGTGGGCTTGTTGATCGGTACGAGCGCGCATGTCGGGAGGTCTATAACCCGAAGGGATTCACTGAAGACGATATAATGCTGGGGCTGTTGATTCTGCGACTCGGTGGTGCACGTTTAGCTGAGATATTGCATCGCGCAAAAGGATTACCTGGTATCACGACTTTGCGCAAGAATACGGTCATCCGGCCACTGCGTGCATCGGTCAAGTCGCCACCCCAGGTCGAGGAAATCGAGGAGAATATCGAGGGATGCATGCAGGGAGAGGCGGAGTCAACTGGACCGCCAGTAATACTTCACCGCGGTCTCATGCTGGACGAGATGGCTACCGAAAAGCGGCCACGGTGGGATGACAAGACCAATAACATTCTTGGTGCCTGCCGAGAATGCAGTCATAAAATCTCGCTCCAGCTCAACTCGGCTGCCGATCTTGAGGTGTTCTTCAAGAGTTTGGATGACGGCGATATACATCTTGCGAGCGAGGTGAGTGGGGATTCAGAGACGTGGCATATTTCTCACGACGAATCAATTCTCGCGTAGGCTACGGTCGCTGCTTTCGGTGTTTTCTCCAAAGATCCGCGGGTTTATAGCGCCCGGCCTTGTTGCATTTCTGGCACCGACAAGACCGAGAAAGGACCCGCACACGCGAAATTCATCCAACAGATCATGACCGCGGGGAATAACAAACGCACTCGCGGTAACATAACTTACCGCACAATTTGCATTGCGTCTGACGGCGAGGCCAAACGTGGCGCGGCTCTGGTCGAGGTCACCATGAATCGTGACCTAGACCCAGACTCACCCATCCACCCTCTGCTTTCCCCCCTCCAACTCATGAATCTCCGTGTCGGTGAGGATGACGTGACCGCAGACAAGGACTATCGGCACGTCCTTAAAACCCTGCGGAATCTCTTGATGCGCCTGAAGGGCATCAAAATACTCGGTTGCATCATTACTCCCGCGCTGTTAAAGCAACACCTCTACGCGGCGGGTCATTCCCAAGCACAGGTCCACTCATTTTTAAACCCAGACGACAAACAGGACGTTGACTTGACGTATGGGATACTGAAATCCCTGTGGTCCCTGGATATTCCACCACCCGATTCTGATCCAGCCTTTATTCAAACTCGCAACGCACTGCGAATGTTTGGCCAGCTTTCATATCATCTTCTAACTCCCTACGTGCGCATCGACCTTTCCCTCCACCAACAATTGGTCCATCTCGGCGCAGCCGCCCACATTTTGCTTGTCCTATATTCTGACGAGGATGCTGGCACGGCCTTCATGGCGAATCAGACCTATGTCAACTTGATGATCATGATCAAGAACGCATTCTTTTGCGTGGCCAAAGCCAAGATCGACATCCCAGATGGCGAATTCTTGTTGATTCTTCTGGGAACAGATCGCCTCGAGGTTTTATTCGGTCTCATTCGAACGGCAATCGGAACCGATGTCAACTGCGATATTTACCAGTTGTGTACCCGGGCGTCGCATCTTACGGAAAGCAGCATTATTTTGGCGAGTCGCCCGCACTGGGACCGCAGTCCACGCCGTCTCCGTCTTCCTATGATTATTAACGAGGCTGGCGACATCAGCGCAAATGCGGACCACATCACCCCTGCTGCTTGGACCGGCGACGTTCATGTCCGGAACGTCACTCTACTTACGGCGTGGGTGCAAGGGAGACAGATCACAGAACAGCTCATTCCCCGTGCACGCAAAATTCTCGCAGACGCCCACTGCGCTGGACATGATATATTTTCTCCCTGCGGTAAATCTCTTGTCAATTATTTGGATGAAGAATCACCGGAGGAGTTCGAGGTGGACCCTGATCTACGCCCGTCTAACACAGACATACGCTTGGGCCGTATCGTGGCTCCGGAGGCTGACTTGACGGCTCAAGCCTCTTCGTACAACGCCGATGGAGATGTGGAGGACGCGCTCGCAATTGCGGGGCCCCAGGGAGCATTTTCTGCCCAGGTGGAAATTGACGGTAAATTAATTCCGAAGGCGAAAGCCTTGAGCGCGATGATGCGGTACCGTGGAGCTCGTTCATCAACAGATCGCCTCAAACGAGTCGCTGGCCTTCCCAGTTTTAACCCCACGATGGAGGGTTCCGGTATTCTATCAGACGGAACGCTTGGTACCCCTGCCCTCCGTGTTGGGAATCCGGTGGCCCTTGTCGTGTCGTGCGAGGATCAATTGTTTCTTGCAGTTGCACAGGTGAACAACATCAGTCTAGCCTCATCTTCAATTCCCTCCATTCTCCTTGATATGCTCGTCGACTCTAGTGCAAAGGTTTCTGTGCAGATCCTCAAAATTACACGCGCCACCATCGCCGATGACCCCACAGAGAAACACGACTGGCGTTGGACACTGAATTTCGAGGCCACATGCATGAACGTCGCTGGAAACCTGATTCATCCCATGAATCCCGAGGTGTCCGTGCTGCAAGCGGGGAAGCCGACCTATTTATTCGACTCTCCCACCCTTATTACCGCGGCGGCCACCATTCACGATCAAATGCGACCAGCGGACTTTTTGCAGGTCCCCAAAGTCAAGAGGACGGATAACTTCCCCTACCGCAACCAAGGTACGCCGTTAAATTATGCACAATTTTTAACCTCACAGGCATAGGTTGTGCGTGTTTCCTTGTCGGACACAACGGTACCGACGCTTCAGGATCAAACAATGATCCTACCCTCTGTTCAAAATGCTCTCCGTCTATCCAGCTCGAATCCAATGGGCAGCGTATCCTCGAACACATGGGTGGTCATGTGCTGTTTGATCCGGCATTTAGTTCGCATCTGCAGCAGCCGTGCGGAGTATGTCTGCGACCATCTCCACTTTGCAGCTTGTTCTTCAAGCCTCGGCGCGGCACAAGTGCTCAGCGGCAGGTGGAATGGTCGCGTTCCACCTGTGGTAACCCCTTTAATTTCAATATGGCCCACGCATCCGTCTCGAAGGACGCAGATTCTCCCTGCTCTAATTTCCCCGTGCAGTGCTCGTTGTGCGAGGACCACTCGCCCTTAGTCTGGACTTACAACCTCTCTGCGCACTGACATTATGCTCATAAGCGCGCCGCCGGACCATTTACCTACCGGGGCCTGAAGGGGGATCATCTCGAGTACAAGACCTCCGACAACGAGCTCCAGTGGATGAAGCTAAAATGGAAAAGTCGTTTCAGCAGGTCCAAAAGTACAAAACAAAAGTCCAAACGTCCTGTGCTCTCAATTTCCGCGGAACATACGTCAGCAATGGCCCTTCGGTGAGGACACTTTCATTGCTATCCAATGCTCATATATAAAATTTTCTAGGAACCCGGACATCGAAAATATGTCGTCCGCATTGCCATCCGATGTTGGTACAGGGTCGGATCCAATTTTTGCGACAACAGATTCCGACATTGGGCTCGATGAAACTCCTGCTAGGCACAGTTCGCTTCCCCTTTACAGGACGACGAAAGCGAATTTGGTTTTGAAATCCCCGCGGCCGTCGCACCTGGCCCATCCCTACATCATACAACAATGATTTGGATGACCTAGACTGGACTTGTGTGTCTTGTTCATCTTCGAAGCGCCAAAAGAAGTAATTACACTGTCGGAATTTGAATACAACTTCGTCATATTCACTCACCTCTGTTACGGGAGTTCATATTGGGTTATCAAAAATATTAATATGACGTTGACCGCTGCCTCTCAAATTCATCTCGCTGGTTTAAATTCTTGAAGCGCACCAAGCGAACCGGCGAGCTCGGTCCGGGCCAGGGGTGGGAATCTCCTTGGTAATATGGCAATTTCCCACGGGAGGGGGGCCCACCGACCTCCAGAAAAAAAATGTTTGTAGGTGATGTCGTTTTCTATCTTTGATCCCCCTTGTGTGAACTCTTATCTGTGGCGCGGAAACTCCCGAGATCACCTATAGGGGGGGGAATAAAAGTGTACTTAGACCGCCATAGGAATAGGCGTCGCAAAAATCAACATTCAAGTCCACTTCATCCTGGTTCTATCTCAGACGGCGACCGGACGTGTTTCGCGCGAATAACAGTTGACGATCAAGACGTGGACGCGTACAAGCGGATCCGAACAAGGATCCGAAGGCCGTGGGAATTTCGCAAGTGCATCAGCGCGGGTCCGTGCGCGCATCTTGATCAATTGATTAAGTTCGCTGTCAACGTCGCTTGCCTCTTGACTTCACTCACTTTCGCCCCTCTTTCTGCTCACTCCCTCCTCCTCGTATGCCTCTCTCAAGTCGCCCGAAGCGGTCCAATTTCAAAGTCTTGGGTCAGACTTGCCCGAGTCGTCCCCCCACGTCCCCGCAACAAGACTCGAACGCGGCCCCTGCCCTTTCAAGACCTCTAAAGCTTTCGCTGGGCTGTTCTGGGTTTCTTCTCAAGCATTCTCAAGGCTCAAGCTGCCTTAGCCTCAAGACGTCTCATCTCAAGTGTGCAAGCCCTGAAGCTGTCTCGGGCCGATCAACTGCTGTATGCTGCGCTCTTGTACCTTGTACTTCAAGCTCTGGTTCGTCTTTTGCCCCTTCAAGTTGTAACCCTGGTGATCAAGTCCTCCTAGCTTTCACGGCTTTCAGGATTTCATGGGCAGTTTTTTGTGATGGGTGGAAATGTGCGTACCTTTCTGTCTCTTGTCACGTAGTGGCTTTGTCAATGCAATCTGGTTTTCTGTTATTTCTTGTGGTTTTTGTATGCTTTCTTATGAGAAATTTGAGAGCTATGCGGTCTATCTGGTTTATGGTCTCTATGGTGGTCTATGGAACAAAATCCGCCTCTCAACCTGTCTATCATAGACACCACTTTACTTTCATGTCTATGCCAACTATTTCGGTCTATCTGGGTCTCTCGTGCAACTTCAGATTTTCCTGATGCTATTCCGTCCTTCCAGACTGATCGCTAGCTTGAAAGAAACAGTTTGGCATATCATCCCGAGTCAAGTGTATTTTAGGCGGGCAGATGAGGCCATCTTTCGGGATATCAGCATTACTATCCCGCAAACTGATCCCCGACGGGAGGGCGAGGAATGTTGGCCTCACAATGCCGGACACATTCGTCATGGTTTTCGGTCATCTTTTGTTTACCGTTGAGCTACTGTTACTCAGCTTACATTTATAAGTTAGACCATGGGTTGCCGTGTTACTTCTATTCCCTGAAAATCATGTCTTACCCCACCTTCTCATTCACCACCACAGCGGAAGATGTCGTTACAGCTTTTGTGCACGAAATCGAAGGGAAAAATGGTTACACCAAACCTACGTCTATGTTGTGACTCTGAAATTTCTGCAGTACTGGTCACAGGCACCTCTTTGAATGGGATCGGTTTTGAGACAGCCCGTGCGATTGCAAAGCATGCCAACCTTATCATTATGACGGGCCACAATTCCGACGAGTTGAACCCTCTCCTACGTTTCAGCTTCAATGATATTTACTTTATTTTGGATACACAGACTGAAACTCGCAGAGAAAACTATCAAGAACGATGTGCCATCGGCCAACATCCGGTCCCTCACCTTCGATCTTTCCTCGCTTGCCGCCGTCCGGAAGGCTGCTGCAGAAGTCAATGCGTACCCAGTGGCATTGCATGTATGTTCTGTAACCTTGCTTCCCCGCGCATGTTGTGATTCGTTAAAAAGGTCTTAATTCACAATGCGGCCGCCCCCATTGGGCCGTTCAAGCTCACCGTGGATAATCTCGAGAGCCAGATGGCGACAGACCATATATCTCCATTCCTCTTCACCAAACTCCTCGCTCCGAAAATTCTTGCTGCCCGCACGGAGCTCTACACTCCGCGCGTCATCTTCGTGTCGAGTATCGGACATGGATTCGGAACTGGCAAGGGAGTGAATTTTGATACCCTTGGATGGCCCGATCAAGCGAGCTACGAGCCCATGGAGGCGTATTTCCAGGCAAAGACTGCAAACGTCCTCAGCGCGATTGAATTGTCAAAGCGAGCCAAAGGCCAGATCAATGCGTATAGTCTGCACCCCGGATGTGTGTCGTGTCTATTCGGCCCCCGGGTACTCATCAGGTTTATTTAGCGGTTTACACGAACATGATGCAGCAGAAGGACGCCATCGCTGGACTTCATAAGCTGGGTGCTCGAGTTTGTTTCATAGACAGATGGGCTTCGTTAATTGGCTCGGCCAACAGGCGTCCTCCACGCGGATGGAAGGCCTAGAGAAGACGCAGCCTTCAAGACGATTGCACAAGGGGCAGCGACGTGAGTCTGCTTCTCGATGCCCATGCTATCCCTCAGATAAATATGTCGAAACTAGAACTGTGGTTGCGGCATTTGATCCCAGACTGAATGGTAAATTCAGTGCTCGAACCCACACCAAAATCTTCTGACAGGTACCAATTTGTTAACAACGCAGACATGCCTGGAGCCTATCTCTCGGATTGTAAGGCGGCCAACGAGCTCATTGCTCCGCCCAGCTCCGATCCTGTGAGTTCAACGGGCTTATCATCGTCCGTGACTGATGATTTTGAAGGTCAATGCTGAGAAACTCTGGACCCTCACAGAGGAGATAATTGGCGAGACATTCGAGTTTTAATAAATTCTTCCCCATTTCATTCCAAATGTATTCGAAGACAAGATCGCGGGATATTTTCCCAATCAAGCAATTTCATTGGCCATCAGAAAATCCGAGGATACCATGCCCTCTGGCCTTTGAATGCAAACATAATGAGCATATTCTAAAGGAAAACAATTGAGAATTGAGCTCAGGAGAGCCATCCAAGGCAAAAATCATTGAAAAAAAAAAAAACAGGCTGTAAGCTAGATGGCTGTGCCATGATCGCGCAGTACTGGAGGATTACGATTATCTGTAGAATTTCTGGTTTGTGAAAGTTACCACCGAAAAACCCATTTCAACCTTGATTTCAACTCCATGCTGGCTTGCCCGAATGAGTCGGCCATCAATAAATAGTGAGCAGAGTTTCACTCCTCTGGGCAACAAAGTTCTTTCCCATTATTTACTCCGAGAGACACGCTATTACAGCCTTTTGCGGAACTTAGGGTGCAGCTCAATTTTTTTTTTTTTTCAATGCATTTTGCGTTGGATAGCTCTCCTGAGCTCAATTCTGAACCGTTTTCCTTTAGAATATGCTCATTATGTTTCCATTGAAAGGCCGGAGGGCGTGGTATTCTCGGATTTTTTGATGGCCAATGAAATTGCTTGATTGGGAAAATATCCCGTGTTTTGAGTAGGACAGCTGTAGCATTAGCTACCATTGTTCAATTGGTCTGATTTTTTGATACAATGGGCTCACAGATATACCAGAGGGCACCATATGCCGGTATTTTTTATATGACTTACATTTGACTCGAAACATTGAAAGGAGAATTGGGTGTTGTCATGATATAGATTGCATCTGATCTATAGGTCACATGAAAAATACCGGCATGTGGTGCCCTCTGGTACACCTTTGAGCCCGTTGTATCAAAAAATCAGACCAATTGAACAATATTAGATAATGCTACAGCTGTCCTACTCAAAACACGGGACATTTTCCCAATCAAGCAATTTGATTGGCCATCAGAAAATCCGAGGATACCATGCCCTCCGGCCTTTCCATGCAAACATAATGAGCATATTCTAAAGGAAAATGGTTGAGAGTTGAGCTCAGGAGAGCCATCCGACGCAAAATTCATTGAAAAAAAAAAAAAAAGTCTACACCCTAAGTTCCACAAAAGGCTGTAATTGCAGAGGCCAGCTCTAACATTCAAGGCAGACGTTCAAGATTTCTCAGTTCAGCTCTGTCCCACTCACCCAATCGAGATCAGTTCAAACCTGGGTTTGTCGTTCTGTCATTCTGTAATTTCCCATAATGTAGTTACTAGTCGGATTCTGCCAGAAGTGCCATGTAGATGATGCGAAAGCGTGGCGGTCGAGACAGTCACCAAAGTGCCGGGCAGAATCGCCCGGTGCTCAACATTTGGAAATTTCTGCAACACATCCACATCTTGGGTGTGTCCCACTTTGGTTGATCTTCAGCGGACGCGACTGTCACGTGTGGAGTTCAAAACCAGTTTCTTTTGATACACCAAACCGACAGTGCACAGACATTTTTGCTGGCATGGGTGAGGGTGAAAATTCCAGGACTATTCCGCGCGCCAGCTCAACACTCATTATCAGAAATTTGTGTTCTGCAACACAGCCATTCCCACAAATCTGTGGGAACGGAATTGGTTTCCAAAAAACTCACCTGAAAACTCTTCCCCAAACCGTTCCCGCGAATTTGCGGGAACGGAATTGGAAACCAAAAAAATTCATCACATGATCCTCCCAAAACCGTTCCCGCAAATTTGTGGGAACGGAATGGAAACCAAAAAAAACTTCACCTCCAAAATTCTCTCCAAAATTGTTCCCGCAAATTTGCGGGATCATTTTGAAGCAGGACAGGGAATGCCATCAGTGTCACCAATAATTTCCGGGAAAATAATATCCAAATACTGCCATTGGTGCCACAAAACACTTCAACGCTGGACCAGGGGAAAAATGATACCAAAGCCATGCCATCGGTGCCACGGGTCATTTGGATGCCACATCAGGGGGAAAATAATAGCTAGAAATGCCATTGATGCCACAGATCATTTATACGCCGGGATCAATAATCCCCAAACTATGCCATGGATGCCACGGACCATTGGATCAGGGGAAATACTCTAAAAATGCCATCTGTGCCACAGATCATTTGGATGGTGGATTATGGGGAAAAATACTGCCACCATTTCAAGGTGGGATCCCAAAAAGAATGACAATAGAGGAATAACATGGGTGCTATACCACACCGAGACTAGGATCACTAATAGACCTTTTAACAAAGAGTATTGCAAGGACCAGAACATCTATAAGCATTGTCTTTGTGATCCAGTGGTGGTGACTTCAAATGCCATTGGTGTCACTGTTTGATCATGACTTCGAAAGCCTCACTCTCTGTCAACTCCCAGTGATGCTACTCCTTCCAACACTGCAGACAGTTCTTCTCTTTCAGCATCTGGTCCCTCATCCTCATCACTGGATCCATTATCCAGCAGCCATCCATCCTGAGATCCTTCATCATCCTCCCTCCCTGTAGGCTCATCAATGTTCATCTCTGTTGTTTCAGGTTCCACTTTCAGCGATGGCATCGGTGGTGGCATGGGCGGCACAGGTGGCACCAATGTCTTGTATGCTATGGATGCCATTCAATTCAACTCCCTGTCCCATCAATGCCATTTGATTTGAAAAAAAATTGTAACAAGTACAAGGAAAGCTATGGATCACGCCAGTATTCTTTGTCAGACTCATATGCATACTCCTTCAAAACCTGCCCCCCTAGATTACCCAAACAGACAAGGGCCCTAGCCTCCTCCAGGGTGTGGAGTGCTGCCACATGGGTGGCGACCTGTGGATTATCCGTTGTACAGAGAGTGGCTTAGCCCCGGGCTACAGCTATATTAAAATCAGCCAGGGCATCATCGAGAGAGGTGTGGATGGTGCCGCTGCCACGGATGACATATGTCTGGGGGGCATTGAGGGGAGGGTCTGGCGCAGGGGGCAGAGTCCTTGGGCCATAGCGGAGGATCTCCAGGGGAGGGGAGGAAGGTGATCGACTACTAGCGATAAATTTTCGCTCACACCCCTCTTGGTCAAGAGGGTGGGGTGGAGCTCAGCAGGGGTTCGTGTGTGCAAAGTGGTGGACACTGAAGGTGGCACCAGTGGCAATGAGCATCAACACAGTGCTGGGAGACGCTGAAGTGGCAGTAGTGGGAGTGCATGGGGTACATGCAGTGGTGCAGTCCATGCTCCCCAGCTTTGCAGCACACATGCCACACAGGGAGGCAAGCCTCCCAGGAGGAGAACTTGGTGGCACCCCCACGAGGAAAATTTTCGCAGACGCGCTGGGCACTTGACCTTTTTTTGTGTCTCTTTCAGGGTTGGACCAAGGTGGAAAAAAAAAAAAAGTGACACACCAAGAGGTGTAAATGCCGTGGTTGTCCAATGCAGCCAGGCTGGAAACAAGGTAAAAGGAAGTGGCTTGGGCCCGTGTATCGCCGGGGTCAGGGTGGAAGGGTGGGGAGGATTGACAGGGCGAAGACATTGTGAGTGAAGAACAAGTTGATATTAGTCATGGGACTTGATCCGTATTTTTGGGGGTACCATGCCATCTGTGCCACCTGAAATCCTTTGGCCTGCCACACCTGCCACCAAAAATTGTTGATCTCTCAAAACAAAAATGGAGCTTTGCCACCTGTGCCACACGTGCCATTGGTTTCATAAACAAAAAGTTTGTACCCTACTGGCCATCATGCATCACATACCCATCTTTGTCACTCCACAGTGTATCTGAAACCCTTTGCTGGAGCTCGTCTTGTCTTCTGTGGGTCCAAAGTGTGTATTCCAAGGCATAATCTTTTTTTTCTTCCACCTAATAACCCTGCTTAGTTCCCTTTTGTGCATTTGCTTCCTTCCTTTTTTTCCTGCTTTTTGAATGCTAGAAGATGACGGTTTCTAATTGGGTCAGTCAGAGTGGGAGAGCATGAGTAAATGGAATTAATTCTCCCTGTAGGTCTTGTCGGCACATTTCTTCCTGTCCTTCTGCTCCTGTACACGCTCAGGGTCGGCCTTGATGCTGGCTCTATATCTACCCAGCTTCCATGTAGATATCTCAAACAATTTCAGTTGCCACATACCTTGCAATCCAAATTCTACTTTTCTCTGCTTCCTCTTCTTTATGGCTTCAGGAGCTGGTTAGCTCACTCTGTGTACATACTTTTCATGATATTTGGCCTGTGCAAGCCGTCTGGCAACTGGGGTACGCGATGGCACCGGTGGCATAGGGGAGTGTTTCTCCCTCTCTGGCATCCTAAATGGACAGCAGGGCATTCAGAATGAGCCAGAGGAACAAGGAGATCACTTACCAAGTCAACTGGGTCGAAATTTCGAGGTTGAGAAAATTCAGTGTTGTGGTAAGAGTCCAGAGGTGGGGTACCCATATGAAAGTAGCGAACCATTTGGTTTGTTGGATGTTCCAAAATATATCACATTCCATGCTTAAAGAGAAAATTCAAAAATATTTGGGAAGACCCAAGAGATGTGTTACTTTGATTCTGCCGATTCAGATTGAGTGGCTGGGAGCTTAGGATGAGGTGCGAAGCGAAAATGTGGTGGGACGTGTACAGCGGGCCATGTTACGGGATCACGGTGTCACAGCCAAAATTCATGTGGCACCAATAGCAAATATTGTGGCACCAATGGCATGATCCATTTGGTTACATTTTTCTCGTGGCATCAATGGCATGGGTCACAAAATTTGTGATACTCCTTCAATGGACCCGTGGCATCAGTGGCAAGATGTTTCAAATTCAAGAAAAACATGTCAAACAAGATTTGTTGGTCGGAGCATTCCATGGGCATGCTCACAGCCATCGGTGCCAGCTCAAGTACCTGGCAACCTATGTTGAAGGGATGGGCATCGAGGACTTGGAGGCATGTCAGTACTTTTTTTCAAAATCCAATGGGCTCTCCAGGTCTGTTCGGTACGCAAGTGTGTTTCACCGCAAGCAGACAATCAGAACCTACCTGGCTCATGTGGACACCTTTGATATGTATGCGAACCTGAGTAACTTTTCTCCATATAATACTCATCATATTTCTGACCATCGATTGGAAGGCACCTTTTTGGTCAATAACTACAAACAGGCAGTCGGCATACTCAACACCGAAAAAACTGTCAAGTATGCCATGGCACAGGCTGGTGGGACTGAAGAAATGATGGAGGCTCGTTTGGAAGAAGAGAAGGTGTACCTGGATGGACTATCAGTAGAACCAGAGGAAGAAACTGATCACATGGAATACTACCAACAGGTGGTCAATCTGGGTGATAGAAGGTGTGTTTTTTTACTGGACTGGCCTTGGAAATGAGCTCACAGCTTTTTGCTGCCACCTGTGCCACTGTCTCCTTTCGCAAAATCGTCATGTGTGCCACTCTCCTCCAATCCGTGCCACTGATGCCATTCCTGCCATGTGGGCCTTTTCACCAATAATTCCACAACCCATCGTGTCACTGATAACGTGTCACTGGTGCCACCCACACCATACCACCATCACCATCCGTGCTCCTGTTGCAGAGAGAAGTTCAAAGATGTCTTTGCTGAAGGCTCCACTGCAAATGGGACTGCCAGATGACATGCAAAGGAAAATTATTACAGGGCAGTGGAAATTGTACAGACAACAGAACATCGATTGTCAATAGAGGTAAGGTGGACAACAGATGATCCAGAGTGGATTCAGGCTGCAGAGCTAGTCACCATGCGGCGTTATCAGTGAGCAATCAATACGCTTGAAAGTCTGGTGGTCAAGCGGATTTTTGAGCTCACCCAGGTTAACCAGTCAGGTCTAGGTCAGTGTTTCCTTTAATTGGCAGGGGAAGTGGGCTTAATATGCTATTTTAGCTTAAAAACTCAGAGACCACATTGCTAAAGCTCTCAAAGCTCGATCAAAGGCCATCCGGAACGTCCTGAATCAGTACAATACGGCGGCCGAAGCGCTTGACCCTCCTGGCCGCCTTCTCACTTGGGCTGAAGTCATTGACTATAACTTCCCCTCAGACTTCGACTTTCTCTGGAATCCAGACACTACTTCCTCCATCCGTGCCTGGGCCACACCTGCTGCCCGTCAGCTCCTGGACTCTTACTACAAGCTTGAGCGGGCCAAGGAAGAGATTCAACAACTGAACATCGAAATCCGCCACTTTGTGACCCATATGAAGGACGAATGGACCTTCCTTGTCCAGCGGGAGTCAGAGATTAAGGCAGAGGATCCAGTATTGGCCTTCTTCGCTCAAAAGTATTGAAACCGCCGTGGTAGGTTTGATAATGTTCACTTGAAGAGGCTCCAAGCAATGAAGGACAAGTGGGGCCTGCCTTCACAGAGACCCTTCAACCCGGAATCTGGGTCTCGCCACCAGTGCCACTAGTGCCAAATCCGGAAGAACAAGGGACAGTGCCATCTGAGCCACCGATGCCACTGATGCCACTCCGGCAAGTGGAACCTGAAACAACAGAGATGAACATTGATGAGCCTACAGGGAGGGAGGATGATGAAGGATATCAGGATGGATGGCTACTAGATGATGGATCCAGCGATGAGGATGAGGGACCAGATGCTGAAAGAGAAGAACTGTCTGCAGTGTTGGAAGGAGTAGCATCACTAGGAGTTGACAGAGAATGAGATTTTCGAAGTCATGATCAAACAGTGGCACCAATGGCATTTGAAGTCACCACCACTGGATCACAAAGACAATGCTTATAGATGTTCTGATCCTTGCAATACTCTTTTTTAAAAGGTCTATTAGTGATCCTAGTCTCGGTGTGGTGTGGCACCCATGTTATTCCTTTATTGTCATTCTTTTTGGGATCCCACCTTGAAATGGTGGCAGTATTTTTCCCCATAATCCACCATCCAAATGATCTGTGGCACAGATGGCATTTTTAGAGTATTTCCCCTGATCCAATGGTCCGTGGCATCCATGGCATAGTTTGGGGATTATTGATCCCGGCGTACAAATGATCTGTGGCATCAATGGCATTTTTAGCTATTATTTTCCCCCTGATGTGGCATCCAAATGACCCGTGGCACCGATGGCATGGCTTTGGTATTGTTTTTCTCCTCGTCCAGCGTTGAAATGTTTCGTGGCACCGATGGCAGTATTTGGATATTATTTTCCCGGAAATTATTGGTGGCACTGATGGCATTCTCTGTCCTGCTTCAAAATGATCCGTGGCACGTATGGCATTGCATGGGTCATATTTTCCACGGGATCCCCCGTGAAAACGGTATGGCACTGATGGCATTATTACGGTAACAAATTTTTACTGATCCGGGGTCAGAACAAGCTGTGGCACTGATGGCAGTAATTGGGTCACATTTTTTACTGACCCTTGGTCAGAATGTCTCGTGGCACCAATGGCAGTAGTGGGGTCACATTTTTTTACTGACCCTCGGTCAGAACGTCTTGTGGCACTGATGGCACTAATCGGGTCACATTTTTTTACTGACCCTTGGTCAGGACGCCTGGTGGCACTGATGGCAGTAATTGGGTCACATTAGGGCTCCTTGGCATGGATGGCACCATATCCATTGCAATTTGGTGTTCTGTGGCATACATGGCAGCTCCGTGGCATATATGGCACTGTTTGCTCGAAAAAAAAGGACCAAACAAAGCCAGGTATATACTGACGACGCGGCCAGGTGCCACAGCTGCCACCAAGAGCTTGTGCTGGCACGATGCCACCCTCAATAACTATCGACGAGACTTAGGGGGGTAGTCCCATCAATAGTTATTGAGAGGTGGTGGTATTTTCAGGTGCTTTTTCGGGATATTCCCTTGTGTGTTCTGCGTGTATGTGTGTGTGTGTTCTATGTGATCTTGTTTGTACGTGTATGTGTCCTGCATGTTCTGCGTGTTGCTTGTCCTACGTGTTTTGCATGTCCTACGTGTGTTCCAGATTTGTTGCGTGTTGTGTGTCAAATTGGTTCACTGCTCCTGTCTTACGAGGTTAGAGTGGGTGACCCAGAGTTGCAAAACTATAAATTGAACCATTGTCTGTGGACGATCCTGGATTTGCTTGCTGCGATCTGCAAATATTAAACAACTGTTCCCGTGTATCCTCTATCAGTACACAAAGACCTGTACTCGGTCGCACTCTCTGAGATTGCATCCGGAATCACTAGTGGAGTTTGGTTGGTTGTTGTCTTAGGGATTTGTGTTGGTTTCAGGATTTGTGAATCCTGAACTAGACCGCACTTCTTCATTGCATTCAGCCCGTCGGATTTGCATTATAGTGGATTTCACCCATAGACCGCCAGCACACATTTCAACGTCCAACAGCTAAGGGTAGGTCTTTAAGGCTCCAATTGTTTTTATTTAGTTTCTGTTTTAAACCATTAATACCGTTTATATTTCCGTTGAGTTTACCAGGGGTCATAAACAGTACACAGATGAAAACTAAACCGTAAACAGTTTCTCCTTTGGGGTAATGTCCGGATGCAGTCCGATTATTGAGTCTGCCAGCCGTCAATCATGATCTTGACAGGATTTGCTCGTTTACCAACAAGCTCGGTGACACCCACGATGTAATGTTGCTGCAGGCCTTCTTCCTACTGTGAAGGTCGGCGAGCTAGAACTGTTATACATATGACCCAGGAATCCATGAAACGCCGTTAGCATAGTGGAAGGTGAGTTGATCAATGGTAGCTTCTCTGTCTAACTCACAGATGTCCAGAAGTTCAGGATGCACTTTCGTGTGGTCTCAAGGATGGCGCGCGATTTTCTTGCGATTCTGTAAGGGCAACCTCAGCTCAGCGCTGGAGCAAAGGAACTAGCGGGAGAATCCAAAGTGAACTCAATTGACAGTACTCAATACAGAGTCTAGGAATACGCACCCAGCGGGAGAATCTGAAGAGAAGAAAGGATGAGGATTCCCATGCTAGGCGAGGTTTATATAACAAATAGGTACTAGCCAGTAGCACGTGTCCAAAGTGATCAGCATTGATCCCGAGCTTGGTTGCATAGCACGTTCCAGTGCAAGCGGCCGGACGAAGGTTGGACCAAAAAGACACACCAGAAAGATAATGCAGGAGCAAACCATTACTACTACACTACACAGCCCATATCTCTAGATCAGAGGATACGGACCGAGTTTGACTGTAGGGACATGGCTCCTCTACGACCTTTTCCTCCATTATGAACTCGTTTTGCTCACCGATCAACCATTTTAGCATGTGAATAAAGAAGCATTATACTTTAAGCTATTTGACAACGTCCCCCCCGTAAAATGCCCCTGTGGGCGCGTCAACCCTCGCAAGTACGGCTGAACATTCAAATTAGGCTGCCGCCGGCTTCAGCACGTGTGCGCAAAAACCTGCTGGGTCAATTGCTTCGACTTGCGTGATCTCCCGCCTCTTGCGAAGATTCTGGTGCAAAAGCTGTTTTAGCCGCGAGAGCCATGGACTTGGACACCGAAACGATTGATACACGACACGATTTGCGCTGGAGAGCACAAGAACAGACACCGTCATTCTGAAATTCCATTCCAAATGTCGCTCAAAGAAATGAAAAGGAAAATCGCACCAAGGTCAAAAGAATGGCTAGCGGCAGCGTCTGGACGTCCAGTGGTTGCCTCAGACGTGAGACATGACATACACGTATTTCTTGAAGGGCATCCAGACAAGACATCGAGCCATTCTGCGTCCGTGGGTTGCATCTTGACGACTTCACAAAGACACTGAGAAGCTTTGGGGACGGTGAGCGACACCTAGGTCGTCAGGTTCACTATCCTTTACGAGTAGTAGCACTGCTGAGATTTGAATCAAAAAATCCGTTTAGACTGAGATTTGAGAGACACGGACCATTGGCTGGGAATCATTCGAGGTAGTTACATGGACGCAGTGGATTGGAGCTTCGAGTGTAGCACAAAAAAGGGCGAGCGTGTGGTGGACAAACTTGAAACTTCAAGTTGTCATTGTCGCGAAGCAGAGCAGGTTGGCGGATCAGCACGTGAATATCACAGCTAATGTTGCCGCAAAACTTGACCTGAGTCCCAGAAGTCGGATTTTAAGTCAAGTCAAGTCGAGTTACACATGTGACTTGATGTGACTTGGAAGTTGTTCGGAGTCGACTTGGGTCGACTTGAGTATGTTGAAGTCGCTTTAAAACCCAGGTTCCTAGGGAATGATACATAGGTTCCATGCATGCTGCTATTTTCGACCCCAGTTCTTTCCATGCCCACATCACCCTGCCTCCGTAGGAGATTCATCAGATTTAACACACTCCCACATATACAGGGTGATTGAGATTGGTAAATCAGCAAAGTGAAGTACATAATGAAGGGTATAGATCGTGTATAATGAAGGGGGATAGATCCTTCAATCTAACCGAACTACACGGAAATCTGGTCCTATTCACTGAGCAAGGAACTTGTTGGTTTCATTCAGAAATCAGGTCTATATCGTGATCATCTGGTGGACATCATTAGGGATGGCAATACAAAGCAATTTTGGATGGAGCTGACGGTGGTTGGGAAAAGGTTCGAGAAGGTTGCCATTGTTTTAAAGCCCGTTATGCTTCTTATCCGACATCTAGACATGGCGGGATTCTGTATTTTACATCCTCCGTAGGCTGCGCCACTTGAAAGAGGTATGTGGACACATCTAAACACAACTTACACCGATACTAACAGCTCAGCCACTGCCACAATTCATGGTCATGGGTTGGGATGCACGTAATTTCCCATCAACTTCAACCACAGCATTGGGATCAGTTGGAACTGTTTGAGTTGATTTTGCAGGTATGCTTCTCCCATCTTTCTTGGTATACTCAACCACATGTTGTTCAAACTGCTATAACACACTCATGTTATGTAGCTGGTATCCCTGCCTTTGAACTTTTTGTCTTGTTTTGGAAGGTCATGCAGAATGATCCGGATTTAGCGAATGCAAACATTGTGTAAACCATTCTCTTACTCTTTGAGTTGCCCATTCATTGTTTGATTCTCAGCTATTACTTAAGTCCTCTGTTCGATTTGAGTCAAAGCGAAAAAATGGGAACACTGACTTGCAACCAAAAGCATAACAGATGGTTCTTAATAGAGCATTTGCGGTGGAGCCACCTGGCGCCACCAGGTGGCTCGTCCGGCATGCGGTGCCGGGTGGCTACATCAGTTGGTGGCTGTTACTTAGGGCAGCCGTTCATTATAGCGTGTGTTGAGTGTCTAATGCCCGATGCTGTTTGCTCTACCTATGCAAGATGCCATTCTCGAGTTCTGGCTTCACTTTACTGCCCTTCTTAAAGCTATCACTTAAAAAAGAGGATAAAAATATCAATAATACAAGATATGCCGGAGCTACGCTCCGGCTGGTTAGTACGATAGGCAGTCATGCCTAAGAGTGAGAGTCTGAATTTAACTTGCCTGTGAGCAAAGTATTGACCGGGCAACTCACAGCCATATCTACTGTAGGAAACCCGTTAAGATCGATTTTTAACCAACGGATTCATTTCCATGCAATTCGAATTTTTTCAAACTTGGGTGATGGTTGATAGAAGAAATTGAATTGGTGAAAAGCTACTACAGTATCTCATACTATGAGGCCCGTCGTACGCCGCCGTGGACCTGTAAAAGCTATCCCACATCGACAACCAAAATAAATACCCCAATCAGTGAATTCGAACGCTCCATGCGACTCACGAGGCTGTCGAGCCAACCAATGGCATACGGCGATGCCAAGGAACCGCACATATACAACTGCGGCACATCAGTTTCGGCAAGAAGAAAAGAGCAGCAGTGGACGCACCTTTTCTTTTGCCCTCGCGAAGTGGCGCAAATAGACATAGAGCTCGAGCCACCGAGATTGGGATGTGAAACCAACCTCGCCGCCATGACGAATATCCTGTACAGATTGATGTATGAGCACCAAATTCCATGGGAGCGCGGTGATAAAGCCGTACGTACATGCGCAAGTTGCGATCCAACTTCGGATGCCTCGAGCTCACTGCTGCGCAAGAGCGTCAGCTCTTGCGTGTTGCCGCTAGGTATGCACACACCTGGTCTAACTCAATTGTTCCTACCGACCTCGAGGATGCTGTACGCACCGCCGCAATTGTTCGAACGACAGCCCGGGATCACCGCATTCCCAGGCAGCTTCCAAGCAGCTTCCTTGCTGGACGTCTACAAAGCGATGATCCGCGGGGGCGTTTCAGGGCGAGCGGGGGGTGACGCGCGGTAGTTGGCGAGTTCTGAATCAATATTGATATGTGGGCTTTCAATAAATGCATACGTATCTTTCAGGTGCGGCACAGGGCAGGGAGCGGCGAGCGAGCAAGTCTCAGCGATGTGAAGATGATAGGAAAGGCACCTGCATCTCGATGCACTGAATGGAAAGCTTGAACAGGTCAGCGGACTACAGGTTGAAGAGAGGTGCGTACCACACACCTGATTCGGTATATGGCCGATCACCGTTGGAGGTAAGATTACAGTAACGGGAGCGGTATGAAAGGCCGGTTGCTGTAGCGCTAACTGGCGTTCAGTGCCAGTTAAATTGGATCAATCTCGTAAAAAAGCTGGGACGGAGCGAATGCTGGGGGTATTGTTGACCGTATAGGTAGAACCAAGCGAGGGAGTCCCAGAGATATTGAGCAACATCAAGAATCTAGGTTTATTTGAAGTGTTGAAGGATCTCATTGCGTCTTGACATTGAGTGATCTTGAACAATTTCGTTGGCGTGAATGCTGTTCCAGGATTTGTTCGTCTTGACGCGGCCTTGGGCGCATTGAGGTATCACCCACATTTTGAAGTCCAGGACGCTTGCGAGGTGGCGGCTTGATCTGGGCAGAAAATCATGTTGAACAACATATGAGAGAGACAGAGAAGAATTGTGGGAGGGAGAGATGATGGGAGAAAGAACGAAAGGAGACTCCGGACGACCATCCCTTATCAACGGATTTTGAGCGCGAGAGTAATGGCCGCATGATTTCTCGGAATCGAGCGGCAGGGAGCTAGGCAGAACTAAATGGTGATCGGCGAGGTCGAAAATAAATAAGCGCCTTGATAATGATCTTTTGTGTGAGAGGACCCTAGAACAAAAAAGGAAACTGGCTGGTCGGGTTTAGAGTTGTTGAGAAAAAGTGAACAAATGAGGAAGTGGTGCACCTAAGATCAGGACATCTCCTTAAGAATTTAGGATATGAGTAATAATTCGAGTACCGGGTCGTTGCAAGCAAGAAACCAGCTCTAGTTTGGGCATCTGTTTGGACCAGAAATTTGATGTGCTCTTCACAGAGACCGCGTTACTGTGGTTGCTAGTACACCCGAGAACTGTCAGGAAAATAAAAGACAAAAATGATACTGATCTGAGAAGCTCGGGAATTTGCGAGCGCCCACTGGTAATAATCAGAATTTGAGCGCTTTCGAGCGCTCCGTCGAAGACAAATAGTTGTACCTCGGGAAATGGCGGGGTGTGGGAGAAAAAGAAGAATGCAAACAAATGCACATAAAATCAGTCCATCTGCTTAAGATATGAGTAATGGCTTGTTGTAGTAATTTCCGGTGCACGCATGCATACAGGCACCCATCTGCATATGCATACTGCTCTTAGTGTTAGAATAAGCCATGCCGGGATGGGTTGGCAAGTGAGGGCGGGGCAAAGTCACAGCAACAAAGGGGGCGCGTTTGTCCTCGTAAGTACATGGTGGTGGTACAGAGGCAAACGGTCAAGGTAACCATCACGTCAATCAGCAAAAATGAGCGAGGTTACATAACGCGGTCCGCACATGCCGAAGAGTTCCGTACGGCTTGGAACCCACAAATCCTAACACTTAGAAGGTTAAAAATCAGTTCTCCCAAAAGCCACCAGCTGATGTAGCCACCCGGCACCACATGCCGGAAGAGCCACCTGGTGGCGCCGGGTGGCTCCACTGCAAACACTCTAATAAGGCCCTTTTTTATTCTTTTATCAGGACCTGTACACACCGGAAAGTGAAAAAAGTCATCTAAAGTGAATTTGTATATTAATTTTTAAGATTCACACTAACAGTGAAACTGTTAGTGAAATTTTAACTTTCATTGCAATGACACGTGACGTGAATCCGTTACTGAAGTTCAAAGTTTCAGACACAGTTTCAAACAATATCAATGTTAAAATTTCAGCTACACTTTCAATGCAAGAGTGAATCTTAAAAATTTACAAGTGGTTGACGGCCCGCAGAGCGGGCCGTCATCCCTTTGGTCAATGTAAAATTCAAGAGTTTTATTATGTACGGACAGACAGTTAAAGAAGGAGCTCTTCCCAGACAATGTTGGTAGTAGAGGTGGAGAAATTGTCTTTGTACTTCAGAATCAGCACATTTTCGGAATCCGGAACACGCGTCATCGCTGAGTATAGCTGTCCATGAGAAAACACTTCTCGTCGAAGATCAAGACCTAATTTTTGAACCGTCAATCCCTGGCATCCATTGAAAGTGGTTGCATAACACAGAGCCAGAGGAATTTGTTTTCGATGAACATTAAAATCAAAGCCTTGTGGTTGGAAGTGGCAGTTGATGCGAGGGATATGGAGTCGTATCTACAATTAATCTTAATTAGATTCCCGTCAAAGAGCATGAATTTGACTAACTGAGTCGACCATTGAGCCAGCCACGATGGTGGAGATCGTTTCAACTTCAACTGTATGTCGCAGGAGAGTGCGGACAATAACTCGTGTATTTTTCGTCATTCCCCGTGAAGCGTCAAAATTGCGAGTGAGTCTGCATATATCCCCCGGTTTCAAAAGCAGTTCATGAGGAGGAATGCCAGGTTCCTGGAGAGAGTTCAAGAATTCGGGATCAGAAAAAACACCGCCGTCAGAACTTTCATCCTCCACGGAGTCACTGCTGTTATAGCAATGTGAGTCTCCGGGCACGGTGTGAAGAATGGCTGTGTTGAACTTGTCCACGAACGCATTAAAAGGACTAAGAATAGCGCGTGACATGCATACAGCAGGATCTGCCACAATAGTCCGAGGGAAGACGAAGTCGATGAGCTCCTGCGTGCAATGTGTATGACGCAAGCATCCGAGGTCAACCGAGGTATGGAGATAATCATCTCCGATTGAATCTAGGAAAGCAGAAAATTGCACTTCAGGGTACCCCGAGGTAGGCCTCGTTAGGGGGATGCTGGCCTTGGGGGTATCGCACCTAATGAGGCTGGTTTTCATGGTATCATTCCATGCCCTGGATATATCCAACCATGGCTGGACATATCCACAAAATGGCCTTGGATATGTCCAGAGCCGCGTGACGTGACTCCGTGGATGCATCCAGCCCTCATCCATGGGTGTATCCACACCTGGCGGGGCCAGCTCGATTTTGGATTTTGGGCCTCTCTATGCTCATGTTTTGCACCTTATCTCAGCTTCCTCCTCACATGGGTCTCTCAATTGACTGAGCCAGCTCGATTTCGAATTTTGTGGACCTTCTGCAGCCTGCTTTGCCCTGTCCCAGTCTCATTGTTATCTGGGTGTCCTGGCTGGGCCAGCTCAATTTTGGATTTGAGGCCCCTCTGCAGTCCCAATTTCCCCTTGCATCTTCCGGGACACTCACCATTATACTTCTATATTGTGGGTACCTCACAAGGATGCCCCGTATAGTGGATCACCCACTGATATCAGCCTGTATTTCCCATATTCTAGGATGCTCACTGCAATCCTCCCACAGTTTCACCCCTTGATTCCCTCCTTTTTGTGTGCCACTCACTGGGATACCTCTATTTCAGGTTGCCCCCCAATATTCCCTATTCTGACTCACTCACCGATATGCCCCAGTATTATGGGTGACCGGTCGCCTACCAATATTTTGCTCTACCCCACATCGTCATTGATATTAGCATTCTCAGTCGCTCACTTGTATTCTGTGTTTGTCACCCCCAGCATATTCCCTTACCATCATAGGTCTCAGCAAGTCAACACCACTCAATATATTCACCCGAACATGTCCCCTTCCTTCCTCATATCCACTCGTGGATTATTCCTTCTCAAACATGGATTCAGCAGTGGATGTATCCACTACCTGTGGCTGCATCCATGGCAATATTGGATGTATCCACCCACCTTGGATGTGTCTACCTTCATGTATATTTGTGAGCTGGACATGTCCAAATACTGGTGGATACATCCAGGCACTTTGTCCTAAAGCTCTGGGTGTATCTACCCTATGTGGATGAATCCACACCATTTTTTAAATTATTCCATGGACACATCCATCCACACTGGATGTATCTAGCCATTTTTCTGAACCCAGTGGATGCATCCACTGCTCCTTTTTTTTTCAATGCATGGACATGTCCACAGAAGGGTGGGTTTATCCACTCTTTCTTTTTCTTACTGTGGATGTGTCCATCTCAGTTTGGGTGGAAGCATCCACCTTTTTCTTTTTCATGCTGTGGATGTGTCCATTCATGCCATGGACACATCCAAGCCTTTTGTTCTCAACCCATGGACACATCCAGGGTGGAACCAAACAAACCCATGGACGTATCCATTCTTTCTTGACTCTTTCATGGACATGTCCACATGGGGACCAAACAAACCCGTGGACAGTCCATCCTGCTGTCGATGTTCACACTACAACAAAACAAAATATTTCCATACTCGGCTCATAACCGTTGTTTTGCCATCCTTCCCTTTTGCCTTCCCTTTTGCGCACACGCAAATTCACCAGGTTAGCCTTCTTTTGACTTGAGGGAACGGTCTTTTTCCTTTTAAACTTCCATAAAAGAAACCTGGGAGTCAAACCCATGACATTCAGATACCGAATTGCTAGCCCTATCCGCTGGCAATAACTAAGAAACCTTGGGAATTATCATTCTAAATATTGGTACATTCAACATGAACAGTGGGTCCTTCAAGTCCCTGTAGAGCATGGCAGCTCGCCTTCTTATCCTTGATTCCGTGGTAGGGAGTATATAGGAAGGAAGTGGAGGGTCAATTCTGCTCATGGACCTTTTTCTCATCTTTTGCAAATCAGCTGCTAAGGCGCGTTGTTGGGGTGCCTGAGATATCTGTGAACAAAAATTTCCATCCAATCTCACATACCATTCATTCTTATCACCTTTCAATGTAACCTTCACTTCAATTCCGTTGACTCTTCCTTTTGTGTATAAATCTGAAATCCTCCTATTTCCACTATTCTCTCTCCCCCAGCACTTGTACCGGAATTGAAGAAGATTCCTCCATGGGCACACTGCTCAGCATGTTCCCTTTATCTGCTGTATTCCGCAGGACCGCCAGCTCGGTTTCCGGAATGTGCACTTCATATATGAGTTGAAAATGTGAAATTATCAACCTCAAATCAGCAACATACACTGACAGTACTGTACAATTTCGTTCAATTCAGCGGTCACGTGTCACATCCATTGTTTCTTACTGTGGCAATACTTTTTTCTCAATTTATGGGATTTTTTGTGAATTTTAATTGTAAAAATTTGAACTTGGTGACGAATTGATCGAAATTGTACAGTATTCCTTTCGGCACTCGATGCTACACAATATCTGGTGATACTTGTTTCGTACTATGAACGTCAACTCACGCTCATTCAATTTTGGCTGATAAGCAGAATTCGGAATTAAGCATTATCATGTGCACTGTTTTACTTTGTAATTATCAATTCACTTGGTTGCCCAAGCAAAAACACTCACAGTCTGTATCCAATGTGATGCACTCATCCATGCCCATTGCGAATGGGTTCAGGAAGCTGAAACTGTACCATTCCCTACCCACGGTTTCCCACTCCTCGCACAGGTCCTTGGTCTCCACAACTTCTCAATAGATGTTGCCTCCTGATACTGCTGAATGGGACTTGGCTTGTCGAAAGGACATCCTGTCAAAACTATATCACATTTGGCATACTAGTCAGCAGCTGGTCCAAAATATTTTGAAATCCACCTCACCAGCTTCCTGTCACAGCTCCTGCATGCAAATAATCTCTTCGGGTGCACCCAACAAGAGTTTCCTAATTCCGCAAGCAAGGCGATCACTTTAGGCGCCCCCCTCTTTTGGGGTTTTATGGCTTTGGTTGGGGAGTTGGAGTTGGGAAATAGGGGGGGAAAGGGGAAGCAAAGTGAGACGAAAGGAAAAAGAGCAAAGAGTGGAGTAGGTAGATGGGCAGTAACAATAGAGAGGAGCGAAGGTGGAGGAGTGAAAAGTAGCAACAATAGAGAAGGAGGAAGATAGGATGGTCACAGGGAGAGGTGGAGTAAGGAACTGAAGTTCATAGCAATGATAGAGATGGAACAGAAGATACATGGAAGAAAAATGTCCATATCACCTTTGATTCAGCTTGTTGTTCAGTTCAGGCCACTACAGTGGTGTGTGCGTCACACCGCAGTTGCTGCACCTGGCCTACGCTCCCCCAGCACTGAGTTCAACATTGCCACGCCTACGCTCAAGCTGCCCCCACCTGAACCCAGCAGGTGCAGATGTTCAAGCGCTGTCACACCTGGGCACCTCAACTGGTGGACGGTCCTGGAAGTAGGTGTCCAGCGTGAGCTGCGCATCCACGTGCTCCATGTCGTTGCCGCAGACAGTGACGCTGTTCCTGGGCACCGCCTGGGTGTGGGTGGATCCGCGGTGAGTACACCCGTCTGGCACTGGGGCCTAACATTGGAGCTGCTGCTCCCTACAACAGCAGGTGTTACGCGCTCACCAGCAGCGCGGCGCTTCGCACGGCAGTGCTCTTCCTACTAGATGTGCATGTTGTTGTAGCTGATGTGTGCGCTGTGATATGGAATCTGCACGACCTAAGCAACTCCGCATGCACCCCTGCATGCCTCATGCGGCATAATACACAAATGGTGTCAGTGCGAACAGTGCGACCACCTCGAAGGCGACGTAGCTGCCAAAATAGCATGCCAGCAGTACACCCGCACAGGCGTGTGCAATGAATCAGACATAAACAATAATAATTTCGTTGGCGATGGTTTCATTCGAGTCAGTGATTGGGGACATACCTAGATGAGGTTCGAGTCAATCGCAAAAGTGAAGTCCGTGGATAGTATGATTACGAGTAGTGTACCTGGTGGTCAGAATATCGTATTGGCTCAGTTCCGAGCTGGGATTCGGGTCAATGTCTGTCCCAAGTAAACAACAAGGCAGACAGACCCATGAAAAATTTAAACTCGTTGTCGAGTTCATTAACACAGACAGGGACGATTCTTCCGGAGCCATAATTCCGCGAGGCATATTTTTGGCCTTTATGGAAGCTAAGCTTCAAGCTAAAATTATGTTTCAAGCCAGTGATCGTAATACCAGAGGCTTTGAAACTTCCCAATGGCATCCTTCGGCAACGGCCACACTTGTTTGCCAAAACCTGAAATAGACTCCATAAAGTAACGCTGGCAGAAGTCATATAAGATGAGAATGCACCTCTAAGCCAAGGATCTAAGTCGTTGTGAAAGAAGAGACTGAATTCAAAATCAAACCGAGTGCGTACACCAAATTGAATTTGATTTTCAAGTCAGAACAAGCACTCACCTCCACAGTCAAGAAAGAAGATCCGTCTAGTCGCACAGTCCGTATACTGACCATAACAAAGAGGGTGTGAGACTAACCTAAGCATACTCGCGTACTTTCAGGGTAGTTTAACAATAGCTTCAGGGTGTCGCAGAGGGGCTTCAAGTCAGCGACGGACGTCACATATCAAATACATGTACACACGCACCTTTTTTGAGGACCTAGTATGTTGAAGTTTCACGGAGATGGGATCTCGCTCCGGTTGTTGGGCCAAGTTGAGGAGACCAATAAGTAAATGGACTAGCATCATAACAAATGAACTGGTCAAAATTGTTTCAATTCATTGACTGTGAAGTCCGGTCTTCCCCAACAGAAAAGTACGTGTCCAGACTTCAGTCTGTGAAACCAAAGAACGCATATCTAGAATACGGTTCAGGAAATCAAGCCTCGACGATTAGCTTTTGAGACGACCAATTCACTCGGAACCCACTGCGAGATACTGTCTTATTTTCAGGTTGAATGTGGAAGGTTGTTTAGGAAGTTTCACAAGAAAGTGAGCCAGGTGAATTAATTCAAAGAATGGAACACACCTGCAGCTCAGCGCTGTGAGAGAATCTAGTTCAAATGATTAGTCAAAGATCCGTGCGCTGACTTTGGGTGAGGAGCGGATCTGACCGTCTGTGCCAACTCTGAATGAAGAAAAAAATCAAGGGGACCTGCTCACCGGAGAAAGAAATTAATCTTGGAGCCTTACAATCGCTAACCAGGCTTAGCTTGAGCCTTTCGGAGAAAGAGAGGTAAGTCAGTCGATAGAATTGGCGAATAACAATGCGCACGCACATGTGTGAAGCAATAATTATGACCTTTAGATTTGACTGAACACAATGTCGAACCCAATTTGAAAGGCGAGCCTTGGGAGGAAGGTCAGTAAAAGCCAAGTCTGTACATTTGCTTTGGACGTACGGACGTCGTTGGCTTCCGCATTAAACCACTTGAAACTATACAAAGGTCGGATTGTCCAACGAGACAGTGGTCAAATAAATAGGTAAACGGACTTGAATAACCGAAAAGAAAAGTACGTCTCTGGATTTGTGATTGCTCTCCTTAAAGCCAAAAAATGAACGAGTCACCTTGCAAGTAAACAAAACAAAAGCAAGTCGCCAGAATTTCGAACCAGCTTACCTTAATAATACAAATCTGCCAGGTAAAATGATCTGGGGACCGGACTGAGTCAAAAGTCAGTATCCAGAAGAAAAGTACGTGGCCGGACTTGAGATCGCTCTCCGCAGCCAAAAAAACACACACACCTAGAATACGGTTCAGGGAATGAGCGAATAGAGGCCTTGCAGAGGCGAAAATGACTAGAAGAGGAATAATTGTGAGTTATAAAAGTAAATGAGTGGAGGAAAGGCAACTGTACCTTGTGCGCCAGGTAGATTGTGGTGGTTGATGTCCAAGAGGAGGCGTGGGAACCCGTTACCATCACTTGACCACGACGCCGAGCAAAGGTTTCAGTCGGCGTCGTAGAAAGGCTGAGGTCTGGGAAACAAGGACAATGGAATATGTGTGTAGTGTGAATGACCAGGGAATCGTCCAAGCGGTTAAAGTCATGAATGACTGGTGTGAGGAGCAAGGGAGTCAAAGAGAGGGGAATAAGAAAAGGTCTTACTTGGCTGACGGGCACTGGTGGCGGCGGGGGAAGCACCTGCAGAAAAAAGTGGAAATCAGCTGAAAATATTCATAGCTGCACAGAAACGTGCTGGCAGCTCCCTAGCACACGAGTGCAGATCATTCATGATGTCAAAATCAAATTCCGTTCATCGTATCCACAGCAGGTTTGCCGGTATCCGTATGAATTCTGGATGTTGAGCTTGAAGAGAACCGGAGGCTGGCGCCGCTTCTATAACCCAGATCACCATAAGTCTTGCAACTGATTATTAAAAGATTTCATGCCACGCGTCCGCGAGACTCGCGCAGGAGGCGAGCCACCTCCCCTTCCTTTCCTGACTCGCAGCTAGCCTTCCGCAGCCAACTCGCTGCCTGATCTCGGCTCCGTCCGCCGCGCGCCATTTTGTAACCGCCGCGGCCTGCGGGCACCATCGACAAGGTGCGCAGCCGCAGGCTCTGCCCAATGCTTACACCTCGGTTAGCCGCGGCCAATTTGCAGAGCCGGCGCCTTCGCGATCTTCAAACTAGCAAGAACCCTAGAGTTATTGGTTGTGCGGGAATTAAAAATGAGGTTCTTACGCACTAAGTCTTCAGCATTGGCCGAGTCGAATCGGCGCGCAAAGCGGATGTGCCGCCTTGTAGCGTCGTAATCAATTTGTGCAGTACTCTAATTCAATTCGATTTCTTGCCCTTCTCTACCATGCGATTTGTGAGTAATTAAACTCCGGAACGAGGACAGTGCACCAGAGGTTATTCGCCGTATTGATTTCGAGTCAAGCGCAGAATTTCGTTGCGGCCAGGAGATCTGAAAATTAAATACGAGTCTATAGAATTCAAGACAGACATCGCCGAAATTTCAGTTGGATGAGCAAGACAAAAAGCAAGACGGCGCGGTGAGGACTAAAGTTCAAACGAAAATCTATTTGAAATGAAGAAAGGCAAGTTAGTTGAAATGTGCTGGGATGAAGTCCGAAATACAACTCACCTTGAAGTTATCATGTCCTACTGAAAATCAGAACGAACCTATAAGTGATGTTCGAGTTCAACATCAACTTGAAACGTTGGACGGGTCGAGTAAGTTCAAGACCTTGTTCAAGTGCCAGTCACGATGAGAAATGGAACATGCACGACTTGAAACTCACCTCCTGCATGGAGGTTGATTGGCAAAGGGCCAAGTGTGAAAAGGCAGTTCGAATACGGCACGGGACCAAACAGACTAGAGTGAGGAATGGAAACACACCTAGGGGACCGATTGAAGCAGGGTATTTATGTGTTTAGTTCAAGAAGAATGGGATCCAACGGTTACTCACCTTGACCTTGATGAGACTGAATCCGAGCAAGGCGAGGGTGAACTTGTTGTAAATCAAGAGTTCAGAGTCACTCCTGTAACCGTTCTCTTCAGACTGAAGAGATCGGCTACATGATTTGAATAATACATGACCCCCGTTGACCAAACACAACCTCGACCCAACCCGTTCCCATCGGGACTGGACGCGAGGTCAATACTACAACAGAACTTGAGAGTAGTTAGTTCAACGAGTTCGGAGAGCAGCAAGATACGGACACAACTTGTTGCTTCTCAAGCAAAGAACAACGTTCATTGAATAAAATGATACCACGCGCGCACGTGCGATCGGACATGGACAATGATAATTTCGTTCAGCATAGTTTTGGCCTTCAAAGGCAGGCATATTTCGAGTCAATTGTGGGGACATAAGAGAACGCAGAGAAATACCTGGGTGAAATTCGAGTCAGTAATACCACTTGAAAAAGCCAGCGGATGGGATGATAACAAGCAGGGTACCTACAATCGGACATGCTTGTGCAGAATATCGTTGACCATAGTTCTGAGCTAGGATTAGGGTCAGTAGCTGTCCCAAATATGTGATAAGGCAGTCAGACCGGTGGATTGAAACTAATCGAGTTCGTTAATACAGCCCGTTTTCGCGGAGCCATGGTTTCGGCTAGAATTCCTCAAAAGCTAGGTCTAAAGCCGAAACTATGCTTCAAGTGATGAGGAAGACACAAAATCCAAACTAGACTAGACAAAGTAAGCGTGGCAGAAGCCATATACGATGAGAACACACCCTGTAAGCGACTCAAGTCAACTATTATCGGACTCGAACGCAAAGTCAGTATATGGATCTATATAAGAAAAGACGTGGTTGTCTTGGACAAACGTCAAAGTGGAGCGCGAGGAGGAACAAGCCGGGTTCATACGCGAGTTCGTCCGCATGTTGAATTCCGGCATCCAACTCCACAACAATGTTGAGATGTTGGTTTCTCGCAACCGGACCGTCCATCCGAGCCCCATACCTGCTCCATTGGGAAACAGAAATGTCGAGATGCATGATTTCTCCGCTGAACTGTTGTATTTCAGAGGCTGTTCGAAGATTTGAGGTGCGTGGGGTTGGGGTGAAGTGTAACCCAAATGCGGAATCCGACTCGGATTTTGGGCTATAATCTGCAGCTAAGGTGTCCCTTCTGCGTCCCAAAAAATACACTCAACTCCCTGGCGATGCGTATACATTTTCCCGTCCAAAAATCGCGTCGACACATCGCAAGAACGAAGTTCGAAGACATGCACGTTTGCCGACATGGCAGTGTGAGAATGTTGTGGAGCACTTGGCTTGGAATTTGCAGCTCGAAATTTGGATTTCAAAAGCCACTTCGAATAGCCTCTATTCCTTTTAAGCTGAATATGTTCAACTGGTTGTATGGAGACTGCAGTCAGAATATTTCAGCACACTGAGTAAATAAATCATCCCATTGGTGAGATGAAGGCAAGTGACTGAAACATGAGGGAAATAAAAGGAGCACCGTAATCCAAAAACTCAATCTTCCAAGTTATGGCAGGGAAGGAGTCTAGGAAGTTGCTGCCTTTAAATCCGGGCACAAACCACCTGACATGCATGAATCCGAGGCTTGACAGTTCCAAATGAATCAACAATATGTCCGACATGCCCAATGGGACGGAAAGCACAGAAATCTATTGGAAAATCTAGCCTAAAAACATGAAGGAAACAAATGAGGATGGAGCTGTTACTGACCATGAGGCCGCGAGGAGTGAACCAAAGGTTCGCGACGAGCGGCGTATTTAGCCATCAGAATCATAGTGATCTGCAATTTTCGTCGGCCGTAGCGTAGCACGGGCCAACTGCTAGTCATAATAAAGACAGTACGAGACTAGCCTAGGCGTAATCGCATAGTTTCGGGGCAGATTGACAATAATTTCGGGCTGTCGCAGACGGGTTTCAAGTCGGTGAAGGTAGACGTCAAGTAGATGTACACACACCTGGTTTGAAGTATCCTAATGATGCCTGTGCAAATTTGAAGCCCGATTGACGGAGGGGGACCGAGATGTTGCTCGGCTCATTGAGCTGAGTTGACAATTGAGTACAGAGGTAAATGGAGTCGCATTTTAGCAAACGGGTTAAAATAGGTCTTCAGCTCGTCAACTATGAAGTCTGGTCCTTCCCGAACGAAAAGTATCTGTCCGGACTTGAAGTTGCTCACCGTGACGCTGAAAATAAGTAAGCGACCCTACTGCGAGATAATTGAACGACCTGACATACCTGAAAGTGTGTATTCTTCAAAGTGACTTGAGTGAACACTGCGAAATAATCTAATCCATTCGAGTAGACTGACTTGCTCAATCTTGAAGGCATAGATTCGCTGACGAGGGTTTGGCTGGAGTCTTTTGGAGAGAGATAGGTCAGTCGATGGCATTAGTGAATAATAGCACGTACTGACCTGTTTGAAGCACAATAAAGTCTTCACCGAACTCAACGTCAAACTCAGTTGGAAATGTCCGACTTGGAAGTAAGGTTAGTGAAGACAAGGTCTGCGCATCTGACTGAGCATATGGACGCCGCGGGCTTCCCGTCGAGCCTCAAGCTGTGACATTTTGGCGATGAAGGTCTTCCGATGCGAACAAAGTGGACTTGAAACTGTAGGTCTAGAACGTTTCACAAGAAAGTGAGCTGGGTAAATCAATTCATAGAATGGAGCGTACCTGAAGTTCAGCGCTGTGGAAGAGTCTAGTCCAACTGCGTAGTCAAAGGTCAGTGCGCTCATTGGTTGAAGCGCACTTTGGTTGAAGATACCGGAGTAGATCTAATTAACTGTCAGTCTGCGCCGGCTCTGAATGAAGAAACAAATCAAGGGGACCTGCTCACCGGCGAATCCTGAAACCTTATATTCGCTAACCAAGGCTTAGCTTGAGGCTCTGGGAGAAAGGAAGGTAATTTGATGGCATTGGCGAATAATGGATGACGCGCACGCACCTCCTTGTAGCAATAATCACGACCTTCAGTTTTTACTGAATTCAACGTCGAACTCAAATTAAAAGGCGCGCTTTGAAAGGAAGGTCTGTAAAAGCCATGTGTGTACATTTGATTGGACGTACGGACATCGTTGGCTTCCGTCTTGTACTTGAAACTTTAAAAAAGGTCAGTTTCGAGACAGTGAAAGGTCAAGTCTACCTTAAATCTGCCAGGTAAGCGGACCGGCCTGAGTCAAAGTTCATTGTCCAGAAGGGAAGGACGTGTCGCAAAACACATCTAGAATACAGTTCATTCAATGAAATCGTGAGATTGCTGCGTGTTTGTCCTATGCGATGAAATAATCAGTTGCGCGGGCAGAGCGAAGGCAAAAGGGAGAAATAAGAAAGAAACACGGCGTGACGAAGAAAGAAATTCAAAAGGATTAGAGGAGACAGGAACCAAATATGCTTACGTCTGGTAAATATTAATGACAAGCGGCACCAGCGACGATGCCATGTGAGAAAGGGAATATAAAATTGAGTCAAAGGGCATATAGAGAATGACACGCACTACCAAGGATGTCACCTGAGATCTTCCCCACTGAGTATTGTTCCCTTTGAGTTCCGCCATTCCTCTAGATTGAATCGAAGGCTGCGAGCGCGCGCGGTAGTGGGTGGCATGAGTGGCTCAGAGAAACATGTTCGATCAACCGATCAATGCAGACTGACGCCACTGATCCCAACTTTCCCATTGTTCTCGCCTTCTAATTATACCTACGTACCATCTCGACCCCCTTGCCACCTCGCGCTGACTGAACTCATACTTGCAGAAGTCTCACTCCTTGAACTTGATCTGATTTTACTATAAGATTCTACGGCTTCTGCAACTGGATACCACAACTTCAATTCGCAAGCGCAGAAGCTGTAGTGGCGAGCTCACTTGATCGATTCTGGTTCTCTCTTCTGCCACCGAGGTCCGACCTTGAGCCGCATTCGGGCTTCGGTTAATTGCGAAGATTTGGATCAGGTGAGAAATGCCGCGAAATGTGGAGGAAATGCTTGTCCTCACTAACCTTGCTTGCAGGGCGCACATTTCAATTTTACTTTGGTGATCTCATTATCGTGCTTCAAAGGTGCGTGCACGTTATTATTTACCAGTGCCATCGACTGACATTGACTTGCTTCTCTCTCTCTAAAAGACTTGATCTAAACCCTGCTCAGCTAAACTTTGTTTCCAGATCGAGTAAGTAACACGTCTTGATTCATTTCTTCACGGAAAGTCGGCGCACTAACTGATCCTGGGTTCAGTAGATCCACTCGCTCTCAAATCCGCTTTTCCAGTCAAAGTCGGCGCACGGACATCTGACTAGTCAGTTGGATAAGAGTATTTCACAATGTTGAGCTCCTGACTCTGACTTCCCGTCACCTCCTTGAAGAATACACGCATTCAGCCTGACGTATGTCAGTTCTTTTAATCAACTCCCCCGGATTACTTTTGATTGAACTTCCTACAGACGCCTTCGCATTTGACCGGACACCACAGCAGAGTATCTCGCAGTAGGTCTGATTAGTCCTTCTTAGCTTCACAGTGAGCAATCTCAAGTCCAGACACGTACTTTTCGTCCAGGAAGGACTGGATTTTACCGCCGTTAGGATACCCCAGACCAGGGGTGTGCATGCATGCCCTACCTTCGCTGACTTGAAACCCCTCTGCGACAGCCTATCTTTAATCCATCATAAAACTATGCGAGGACACTTAGGTTAGTCTCGCACTCTCTTCGTTGTGATCGATATACTGACTTTGCTTTCGAGCCAACCAGATAGATCTTCTTGCTTGACCATTGAGGTGGGTGATTTTTCTGACTTGAAACACTCAATAATCTTTGACTTGAATATAACGTCTTCCATGCTTACTTTATCAAGTCTAGTTTAGGCCGCCTAGTTCCTAGCTGCCACCAAGACCAAAACTACGCTTCGCGGGATTCTGGCCGCAACTATGGCTCCGTAAAAATCGTGGCTGCATTAATGAACTCGACGGTTTTTCTGCTTTATCACTTGCTTGAGACAGATACTGACCCAAATCAAAGGCCGGAACTATGATCAATGATGTTCTGTGGCTCAAACCTCACCTAGGTATGTCCCTGCGTTCTCTCGTGTCCCAAAGAACTGATTGAAAAGGCCGAAACAATAGTCGACGAAATTATCGTTGACCATGTTCGTTGACCATGTCCGGTTGTACACACGCGGCGCGCACGTGTGTGTGCGGTAATATTTTATTCATGGAAGGAACATGGTTCCAGCCTTGAAGTGGCATTCGAGCAAGGTCAAGTTGAGTGGTCGTTGAATACTATTTATCTCAGAATACATCAATACCTATATAACCTGTACCGCTTCAATTCAACGTCTATATCTTGTGAGTTTTCGCACTCATATTTCAACACACTGACTTGCTCGTACTTCAACCAACTAGATCTGCTGCGGTATTTGCCTCTGACTCCAGGTATGTTTTCCGTTTCGATGCCCGTGTCATACCTGAATTCTGTCCATCTAGGATGTGCACTTCATTTATTCTGCCCTTTCTTAATTCGTTTACCAACCAGATTCCAACCCGAGTGATTTGAGGTAAGTTTTATTTCGTGCTTCTTTTCTCTCACAGCTCGCAGATCTTGAATAAGTATCGCCTCAATTTCATTCCCGCGAGGTGTGTTCATATCTTTATTCCCTACCTGAATTTGTTTTCTTTTTCGGCACACTCGGGTGTTTTGAATTTGAACCTAACCTTAAATCCCTCAAAGAATAATCAAGGTCAGCCTCACGTGCCATTCTAAAGACTCCACGACTCACATGCCTGGTGGAACCTTTGTCCCAGAGTTGAAACAGCGCGTTTATTGATCATTTTCATTTACTAGAAACTGCCTTTTAGGCCTTTGCATACCAAAATTAATCAGCGTTCATCGCTTCCCTAAATTGCTTTTTCAGCCGGAACCAGTAGATTCCCTCCCTCAATTTTAACGCCAACTCAACCACGGTCAAGTACGTTCTTGTGTATTGCATTGCCATTCCGAATACTCGTGCCATCCATCCTCATCCGCCTCAAATTTCGGTGAGTCTGTTTTGGATTCCCTTCCTTTCTTCATCTCGGAGGCTCGGATTCAATCTACTTTTAGGTTTCCGTGCCGCACCAAAACTCCGTGCTTGACCTCGTGGCGAATAACCTTCGGTATGTGGTCCCTTTTCCTGAGTTCGATTGATTGCCTCGATAGCTTCACTGGCACAAGATGATTTTCCCCTTTCTTCTCCGTCAGCAAATTCACGGCTGAGAACGCCTCATATACTCAAGAACCTGAGCTCTGCGTCTGTAAACAGGCTCACCATGCGCGAGGGCCAGAGCATGACCGTTGCTGATCGCCAACAGCGCACGGAGAACAGAACAAGCCCCTTCATTTACTCGTCATCTTGTTCTGTGGTTCTACCTCTTGGATTGAGGAAGTCCAGACGACCCAAACGATGCCCAGATGTCCACTCTTTTGGTCGCCGGCAAGTTGCCAAAAACTCGTTGGCTATTGATATGTCACAACGAATTATTGCTGTCCCGAGGAGTTGTCAAATCTCGTCTGGTATGGTGTAATCTGTATTGCTGCACCTCGGTCAATCGAGTTCGCAGGAGCATTCTAGTAAGCGCACGCCTTGAAATTGGACTCTCATTTTGGTTGATACGTGTATTCAGCTCGAAGTCTTGTTCAATGTAGGCCACCCAGTATGCCAGTTATTTTCTTCTTTCAAAGGGCTTAATTGGCTTAATTGTTCAAAGCTTCTTGACCATGAGAATGGAGACATGAGTCGCAACAACGTCTAGCATCCCGAATTACTCATTGAGGGTGTAGCGGTATTGGCTGGATTTGGTTGGTTCCATTCGACTGACCCGATGATTCCTTATGATCTTTCGTTCCAGGATGCTCCATGGGTGAGATAGCTTGTGCCGGAATCGACCTTCTCCTCACAGTCCTTTGTGATGGGTAGCATTTGCGATACCATCGTACGCTTCAGCTAGCTGTTTGTGTCTTGTATTCACAGACGATCGCAGGATGCAACCTCATACCTGGAAAGAACTGGGTAAATTGAAGGTGAGAACAGAGATTTTGGGTTGGTCGTTCACCCATAAATTTAAATTGCTTGACGATATCTGCGAACGCGATGCCGCCTAGTTTCCCGCCGCCTCCACTCACTTCCCCAAACGGGGCTGCCCCCGACTTTGCCAATGTTTGCGGAACTCCTGTTTGGTCAGGCCGGGCTTTCTGTTGATAAGAGCAACGAGTCGGACGCGGTATGCGTGTGCGGTAAGACATGGTCACTCGAGGCTGTATGTTTCAAGCGGCCCACTCAGTACTTATAAATAATTCCCGAGGACCTAGAATTGGCTTATGAAGATGGTTTGTAACAGATGAACATTTATTCTGGGACGCACTTTTTTCGCGATTCCATTCGCACATTTGAATCCCCAGGAAGGAGAACATCAACCATTATAAACCCGTGAATAACACTAAGACTCACCAGCTAACTTGGTGGGGTATTCATCATTGACTACTCTGCGGTAGTTGTGTCTCTTTTCCATGAATGTCTCGAATCGGGCTGGGAAGATAGAGGAGTAAGTTGTGAATTTTTGCCATTGAAAAACTTCGGATTTAGTATGTCAGACTCACTCTACCAGATGCTTACAAACATGCTTTCATACTATTAAACCAGTTATAATGAATAGTATCCCACGACTCACCGAGTGGATTCAACAGAAAAAGAATAATTAAATAGGTTGGTGAGAGGTATAGGTGTGGATGGAGCCTGAGGTGTTGAATAGATTATTAGAAAGCATGTGTTGAAAAAGGGAGAGCAATGTTTGTTTGGTGGGAGTGAGAGCATCCACAGTGGGATGGACATGTCCACAGGTTTGTTTGGTCCCCCACGTGGATGTGTCCATGACATATTCAAAAAATCATGGACATGTCCAGGCCTTTGTTTGGTTGCACGCTGGATGTGTCCATGAGTTGAGAAAAGGCGTGTGGATGTATCCATGGGAAGTATGGACACATCCACGGCATGAAAAAGAAAAGGGTGGATGCATCCACTCAAAATGAGATGGACACATCCACGGCAAGAAAAAGAAAGGGTGGATAAATCCACCCTTCCGTGGACATGTCCATGCATTTAAAAAAAGAGTGGTGGATGCATCCACTGGGTCCAGAAAAATGTGTGGATACATCCACGGAGGGTGAAGCTATCTAGGGAGGAATAAAGAAATGAGCATGGATGCATCCATATAAGCTGGATACATCCACGAGGTTTAGGAATATGGCTTGGAGGTATCCACGGTGGGTGGACATGTCCACCTCTTAAATATGAAAGGGAATGGATTCATCCAGCCAACATGGATAAGGCTGTAGATGCAGCCATGGGTGGTGGATAAGTCCAGGCCTGAATCCATGGTGGAGATGGACTAGTCCATGAGTGGATATAAGGGGGAAAGGGGACACGTACAGCTGAAGATATTGGGTGGATGTGAACTCACTGGGGCTTGTGGTGGTGAGGGAATATACTGGGGATGGCAAACACAGAATACAAGTGAGGAATCTGGAATACTAATAATAGTGAGCGATGTGGGGTAGAGCAAAATACTGGTAGGCAACCCGCAATATGGGGGCATATTGGTGAGTGAGCCAGAATACATAATATCCGGGGCAGCCTGAAACAGAAGGGTATCCCAGTGAGCGGCGCACAAAAAGGGAGGAAATCAGGGGGTTTACAAGTGAGGAATCTGGAATACTAATATCAGTGAGTGATGTGGGGTAGAGCAAAATATTGGTAGGCAACCCACAATATGGGGGCATATTGGTGAGTGAGCCAGAATACATAATATCCGGGGCAGCCTGAAACAGAGGGGTATCCCAGTGAGCAGCACACAAAAAGGGAGGAAATCAGGGGGTGAGCCGCAATACGGGAGGATTTTGGCGAGCATCCTGGAATATGGGAAATACCAGAGAATATATTGATGAGTGATCCCCGATACAGGGCATACTTGTGAGCTACTTGCAATATGCAAGCATATTGGTGAGCAACCTAGAATACCAGAGGGGAAAATGGGACTGCAGAGGAGGTTCAAGATCGAAAATTAAGCTGGCCCAGCCAGGTGGGACACCCAGATACCAACCAGGCTGATATAGGGCAAAACAGTGCTGCAGAAGGACCCTAAAAGCTAAACTTGAGCTGGCTCAGTCAAATCAGAGACCCCTGTAGGGAGGAAGCTGAGATACTGCGCAGAATGTGAGGGTATAGGAGCCCAAAATCCAAAATCGAGCTGGCCCAACCAGGTGTGGATGCATCCATAGATGAGGGCTGGAAGCATCCACGGAGTCACATCACGCAGGTATGGACGTAGCCAGGGGCATTTTGTGGATGTGTCCAGACATGGTTGGATACATCCAGGGCATGGAATAATACCATGAAAACAGGCCTCTTTAGGTGCGATACCCCCAAGGCCAGCATCCCCCTAATGAGGCCTACTTCAGGGTACCCTGAAGTGGAAAATTGAGGGTCCTCCCTTTGACGCATCGAGGTTTGGAGCTCCAAAATTTCGAAGTGGCGGAACACGGGTTGTGTGCGTAAGGATGCGTTGCATATCGCGGTTCGGCCCCCAAAACGTACCACAGGAGCAACCTAGAAATATTCATAACATACTCCAAAAACATTATTTGGCACTTACCTGGCGGAAGTCTCCCACAGTGATCAACATTCGACCACCCCAAACACGATTTATTCCGGTTAGAGAGCGCAGAAGTCGATCTGCACAATCAAAAGCTTTGAAGTGTAGACCTCCAATTTCGTCAACGACATGGCATTTTGAGGCCTGAAGAAGATGGGCACGGTCGCTTCGGGGTCCCACGTGCGATTTAAGATGAGGGTTGTATTCATCCACAGGAATTCCATATAGAAAGTGCGCTGTTCGTCCTCCGGGATAGTTTTTGGCAGCAAAGGCCGAAGATGCAGTAACCAACACAATTTGGTTCATTTTTCGGAGAGCGCCAATGACCGGGTAAAGAACATAGGTCTTACCACGTCCAGCACGCCCATCAACATGAACGGGCGGCGGATTTTCCATGGTGGATATGTACATGATTCGTTCATAGATAGCGCGCTGTGAATATGTTAGTTTCCAGCAGAAGGAATAGAGACATATTTCACAACCTGCTCAGCTGTCAATCCATCTTTGAATGCGCAAAGATTTGTGGGATCACCACCCCATTGTAAGTTTTCCGCATCGATTTCATTTCGTCGCTCGGTTGGTTCGGGAAGCCCAACATCTGTCAACGATTTGCCGAGACCTTGAAGCAGAGTTTGGAGAGCAAGTAAGACTTCGTTCCTAACCATTTCAGGGTTCAGGGCGTTCGTGGTTCGCAGCATGCGATCACGGATATCTGCGGAGAGGCTCTGCTCGTGGGCCTCCCAGATACCAATGCGGGGCTCCCTTCCACTGCTAATACTGCAAAGATCCAACGGAGCTGCGTTGGAAATGCACCAAAGTTCAACAATTCCTCGAAAGCCATGATTCCCTCGTCACGGTTGTCAAATAAGCCCATAGCACGTGCAGCTTCCTGGTATGTTCCATGGACAACACCATCAATGGTTCGCATGTCCAGCCAACTGTTGGCGCTTCGGTGGAGGAGGAGACTGCGCAGGTAGAATACATCGCCATGACGGGGATACACCATTTTAATTCGACAGACCCCCACATGCTCTGGTTGATAAAAGCGGATTCGCATTTGAGGATGGCCAGGATGCTCATCCTCCAGGATTTCCAGTGGATGCATTTTTTTGGTTGGGTTATGTTTCTCCAGTCTGCATTTTGACCCGAATTCGATGTACGTCAAATTATCGAGTTCAGGATGACGTGGGCGTGACATGTATCGAACCAGTAGAGTACCATCCGATTCAGAGCCATCCTTGCGCGCCATTTGGCTATATTGCCGGCCAGGTAAATGAATTGGCAGTCGTTTCACCCCAGGCTGCTTCTGAGAAATGTGGAAAGAAGCAAGACGGGTAGCGGCTTCAATGCTAGAAAGATATCTGCCTCGTTCATAGTCACGAATTTCGTCAACAGGTTTCCGCGAAGTAGGTCCCATCGTTTCTGGGAGATTTGGTGGTTGCTTTGAGACCTTCCAATTCGCCTCATCTGGTGATTTGAAAAAATATTTGAACAGATACTGGAATAGTGCAACACCACTGGAGAATTCAACATTGATGTGGCAGTCGTACTTCAAAATCAGCCATGGAATGTGGGAAACAATGCATTGGTCTTCCGGCTGTCGCCGCCGATGTTCAAAGTAGCCTGACGGAATCTCAATGGCGTGACAATTTTGCAGTGTATATTCTGTAACTTACCACGCTCATTAAAGGAGGATTCGGATTTAATGGGTTTGGGATAGCCATATTGGCAGCTGCGGGGCCACCCGCACCTGTGGTACGATTTCGTGGGATCATGTATATGGGTCATATGGCGCTTTACTGCGTCCCGTAGTGCACCAGCGTGCCGAGGAAGCTCAGCGCTGAGAAAAGAGTCAATCTCTTGTGGAGACTTCGGAACATTTTTGGCAGCGACGGCTATGTGTTCATGAGGGAGCCCTCGTTTTTGGAACTCAGTGACCAATTGGTTATTAACACCCTCAGAACAGTATGAAACCTTTTTCTGTGGCTAAACCTGGTCCATCCTGAGCCCAGAAGAAAAAGGTGCATTAATTGCCTTTTAATTACCTCGGGGAAGAGGTCTCAATGCACATCGGTGCAGGGTGTGCCCTTCCCAAACAACATCCCCATTGCATTCTAGGTATAGAACCCTGGTTAGGGAGATCCAGTGGAGGCTCGGGGCAACATGCCCATCGCAGTTTTGGAGATGTTCTTTGCATGAGAAACAGTGAAATCATGAATATCTGCCCGGGAAGGCACGCAAAAATTATGGGACCCTGATTTTTGGATTCTACAACCTTGGAAACATTAGTGCACCAAAGAACTGCATCACAGAGCCTTCTTATGTTGTGATGTGGCAAAATTGAGTGTACCCTCTCACTGGGCCGAAATTGGTGAATGCACCACCGATCCGAGTGCCTCGGGAGGGTGCCTTCGTGAGTCTTTATTATAATGCAGGATGGGGGGTAGCGTGATTAAGCTCTACAACCTGAGGGCACAAGTCCAATGCTGACTTAATCGAAGATTCACGAGATTGGTGCACTTAATTCAGAGGTGGCCGCCATATTGCTGTTGGGTTGATACATTCCTCTAAGCCTTATAGTAACCTGCCTGCCAAAATTTGCAGCGAAATACGCCCTTGCTGGGGTGTGGCATCCATTTTATTGTGGCAGGGTCGGGGAAAGCCGGTCAACACTCCTCAACGGTGACTCCTAGGGCCAAGGCATCATGACCAATCGATTCCTCGGGTCCGAAAACCCTAGGAATCCACTCACCTCAAATGAAAACAGTGTGTGAACTCTTGAGCTGGTAGCAACAGCGTGGAATGAAACCTTTTGTGAATGTGGACCTCAATGCCATAAATCTCTGATGATGGGCATGCACAGAATTGAGAAGAAGTTAAAAACACATTTTTAGCTTGAAATCTGGCCAAAGGTGCTTTAAAATGTCCCTTGCTGGCAGACCTTGATGAAAACTTCCTTTTATGGACACATGGCAGAGTGTTTCCCAAAAGGGAAGTGTGAATCAAGAGTTTCATCTATATTATGTTTTCTTATTGTTCTTATTTCCCTCTATTGAGTAGGTTCAATTTTAGAAGCACCAAATGTTCCCAATTTTTCCCATAGCATCCAATTGTTGTATGCTGGCGAGAAAAGGGGTATTTGGTCATTCTCAAAGGGAAAAACAGTCCTAATAAAAAGCATAAATAAAAGAGATAGTACGAGGCCCGCCACGCACAAGGCGGTGGCCCACCCAGCAAGTACTTTAGTAATTGTTCATAATATTTGTAGACTGCCATTTTTAGTTCGCGCGTTTTTACTGTCCGCATTTATCGACGGTGATACTTTTAGTGGCAGTGCACAATATTCATTAGATTTTTGAAGCCTTCACTAGTGGCTGTACTCCAATCCTGACTCAATCCACATTTTCATTAGAAACTAATCTAATGGCTCTTAAAACTTTGTCACAGTGGCTGAGTATTTTCTTATGTAACAGATTCTGACTTCACTCTCAGCTCTTCAAATTTTTCGGTGTTAAAATTCCAGTCTCTCTGCATCATTCCTTCATCATTGAACTTGGCTTTTGCTTCCTCAGATATCCGCTGTTGGTGTTTGGTGTTTGCAAAAGGCCAGTACAAGTTTGTCACTGCCAGTGAGATGTCATGTTTCACTGGGGGCGCTGCAACATACGCATACGGCTGTTCAGTGGGCGCTAGTCGCCCGGCCATGCGACGCGCAGGGGGACGATGAGATGACATGGCAGTGAGAGTCGTGCGAGGTGAAAGAAATTGCATCGTGACCAGGCAGGAATAATAGAAGTCTAAGGATAGCAAAGTTAAATATGTCGAGGTTGTCATGGCTCGAAACAGAATTGCCACCGCGGACTAAATAACATTGAGGCTGTAAATATAGCAAAAGGGCAGGCAGCTATATCAGCAATCGCGAGAGAACAATAGACTAGACAAGATATGCCTCCGCTTCGCTCCGGAATAGGAGTGTATCCAACAAAAGCCATGATATATTGGACTATAGTAGGGGACAACCAAACCGAGGTTGAATTCGTAGAAAATATCATTATGCCAACAAAAAATCAGAGCACCATCCTTTGCCGCAACGCAAAGTTCATGGCCATATCACCTGGCGCGCGAGAAAATACACCACTGATTTGTGAAACGAACAATCCGCTTGTAGTTCGAGGGGATGGGTGGTGCCAGATTCAGAAAAAAGGTGCGCCCAGAAAAAATGTCATCCTTGAAGGAATTTTGCCGAGCTGAGCATCTCCAGACCATCAGTTTTAAGTCAAAGAATCACGACTGAGGCGTTCCCAGGGAGAATCAACCAAATACAGCAGTTCTGGCCGGACACAGAATAGCGACGATCCCAAGTTACAATTGCAGACACAATTGGCAAGGAACCGAAAAGAAGGGTGTTCCAAGGGGAATCTTGTAGTAATTGAGGGTGCACACATGAGAAATGAGGGAAATTTTAGCTGTCTGAAGAAAGGGAAATGGACTTTTTATGTCTCGAGAAAGTTTCGGCATTACGTGTTCTCTCGGCCTGGTAACAACCGATTTGGACTGCGGCGTGTGCGGCACCAACCACGATCAATTCCAGCCTGCGGAGAATAAAATGCGCAAAGGCCCGTTATCCAGACGCAGGGGATTGAGGACGGAAAGAGATATCAATCGTTCAAGACCGATTAATTAAAACGCGTACCTCCGTGTTGACAATGCGAAATATCTGTGAGTGGGGAAAGGGATCTCGATGAACGTTGCACACAGTAAATTTGCATTGCTGAGGAGCTCAACATTGAACCAGTGATTTGAACAAAACCATTAATACCTGGTACAATTCCAGTGTCCAGTCTCAGCACATGTGATCGATAATCTAACAGATCCGAGCAGTAGACAGAAGCGCTAGCGTTGAGGGACCAGAAAAGTATGTTGCAACTCGAGGCACAAAAGAGGCGAAAGATTGGCGGTCAGGACGCAGAAAAAGGCCTCTTTTTATGTCCCCACAACTTTCGGGGACACTACGTGGCCTCCCGGCTTGATAAAGATCCCGGGGCTGCGCCGTAGCAAATGAACGGCATTTCAACACCATCCTGTCAAGGAAAAACTGCGCGTCGGTCAGCTGTTCAGCCGCATGAGAACGCGTACCTCCGGCACGCAGCAGGTTCTTGAAAAGGCATCGCCTAAATTGCCGCTTGAACTCAAAAAAGTGCACAGCAATTTCTAACGGAATGGAGATGGACACAGTCTGTCAACAAAGGGAGACGGAAAGGACTTTGAGCTAAATGGGGGAAAGCGGGAACATGTGCAATGACACACCGAGGTAATCGTTAAAAAACGGTTAATGGGGACAATGGTTGAACACGAGACAGGCCGCAGTGAGAAGAAAACACAGCAAATGTTGGTATGAAAGGAGTTAAAGACAGAGGATCCCTGGAGGAGGAAGGAATGAGCACAAATATATGGGGAAATGGCACAGCCGAGGAACCATTTGCTTAAAGAACGGTTAATGTACAGGGACATATTGTTTCTACCTTGAGCAAAACAAATTTGGACTGAGTCTGCGGAACAAGGAGCGGGAGTGCTCGCCCCGCGAGATCAATGCTGCCGAAGCCAGACTCATTCCCGGATCCAGTGATGGCAAGAGAAGAGCTCGAGAGATTTAATTGCGCTAGGAGGCTGTTCACCCGGATCTTTACTGCCTCTGTGAATAGCTCAATATAAAGCTGTGAACGTTACCCCAGCTTTCGCGCATTCTGGGCATCAAAACCCGGGCTTCGTGTGAATGCATGCCACCGATCAGGAAATTCTGGAACGTGCAGCCTACATCACAAACTGCGGCGATGTCTGAACGAGCTTTTCGCTGAAATCACCGGACGAGAAAGCCGGCAGATGAAAAAGCGGTTGCTACGATGTCTTCCTGATGTGGAGGAAGCGAATTGTTTCATCACTTTTTGATTGGTAGCTCTGGGCCATGTTCGCCGACGATGTGCCGACGATGTCTCAGAGAGCTATTGCTCCATGCCTAAAAGACCTTGGGGTCAAAGCTGGTGTACACAAATGTACGGCCACTGTTTGCCGATCGCAGGCAGCGGCACGACGCGTTGTCTGCAGTATTGGCCGTCACTCAGAAGGAGAAGCGCGCCGCGACTCAAGAGAAAGCCGCGGAAACGAGGGAGAAAAATAAAGTAGCAAAGGCAGCGACGGCAACAACTGAGCCAGTGCCGAATGAGGATTCCTCCGTGCGACCAAGCCCAAAAGGATGGTAAACAGGGGCCTGCTAGACTGGGCTTGTGGTAGTAGTTGTGATCCATTCCAGATGATCCCAAAGGTCGTACACCGCAGAGGGCTGGGCCGGGCGTTGTTTCGGGCTCGGAATTGCATTTGGTGCCCAAAGAACAGCGCGAATGAGGCTTGACGCGTGAGACGAGGCGGTGGACATGGAGCTCATCTTGTCTTACTTTTATGGAGGCAGAGACAGTGTCTGAAAGGAAGGAGGAAGCGTCAACCCATGTTCTTATACATCACAGTTTTGCACCATGATAGAAATGTCTGCGTAGGATATACAATAGGGAGGTTGTGCAAAAGCCGCATGAGCCGCATGCGGCTTTTTTGCATTGTGCAAAGCCGCATGTGGCACTGTGCGGCTTTTGTTGACGTCGAATTTTCCGGCAGAATATCTACCTCTTTGACTTCTTGGGGAATCAGAAGCAGATTTGACATTTCAAGTGCGGGACGCCGTCTTCCCATACCGTGTTTGACTCAACCAGCGGGAAAGCATCCACCGCCGAGGAATCATCTTTGGCAGGAACATCATCTGTAACATGCGAGAATAATGAGTAAGATCAACAAGCGGCTGCTCGGCCGCTTTGCGGCCTCGCATCCCTTTCTCGGTCCGGGAGGTGGTGCCGGTAACGGAGTTTAAACGGGTTCCAGACGGGGTAATATCGGATTATAACTATGTCAACTGACGAGCGGAGTTTAAAATGGCTTCAGACAGAACGGCTTAATATTAAAAAGAGGGTGATATTTATGATGAACCTTCGTACCGTCGGTCAACTGCGCGGAATTCTGGTCTTTAGCAAGAATGAGTACCAAATGCAGCAACAAATAATTCAAAGAGGCGTACCGTCATAGGATAGGATGGCCCTCCACCGAATACAACGTCGATGTCATCGTACGCAGTTGAGTCAGGAACTATGATGATCAGGAAACTTCAAACGGCACAGTTGTAGAAGGAAAAAAATACACCCTCGATGGAGCAAGGATGCTGGATGAGCGAGAGGTACGGCGAAGCGCTTCTATTACCTCCTGGTCCGAATTGAGGTCCTCATCCGAATCCCAATCCGAAAGAAGCTCTAAAACTTCGTGACCGTCCTCGGTTAACACACGCAAGGGGGGATCGGGATTAAAATTCCGTATGTGGGGAGGGGGGGGGGGGTCCAGGTCAGGCTGAAAAAAACTTTTCAGTATATAAAGTTTAGAGCTGCAAAATGGCTAATACATCATGAGGTAGGTGTTGGTTGCTCATAAGAAACACATATAAATGCCCAGGGAGTGTATAGAAGAGTATAGAAGAGAATTTCTCAGTCTGAACCCATGTTTTCTGTGATTCAAGCCAAATTGAAGCAAACTGTGGTCAGTTCTCAGGTTAGAATTATTCAGCTCTTGGAGTGCTGAGTGTTCAATTTATCTCCAACACTCAGTAGATAGTATAAAAAAAGCATTATCAAGTTCAAGGGGTGGTGGAAAGTGAGTTGAACAGCGGCGGCTGGACGCGGAGTGATCGGCCCGGCCCTAGGGGTGGGAAACTCCTTCCGTATTAGGAAGGAGGGGGAGGGGAGGGGGTCACCTTGGGGCCGAAAAAAACTTTTCGACCCCATATCCGAATTTCGAATCCCGAACTCCCCTTGAACACACGCATCTTTACATCACCAGACTGAGGGGGCTGGCGCACGCTTATTGCTTCGGGCTCCGCTTTGACGGATAAGGGCAGAACAGGTGGCGGCACTTCGATTTTGATGTGGGTGGAATCCGGAACAGAGGAAGAATCTATGCGAGACGCGTCAACTGTCGAGGTCTGGGCCCTCCGCTGGACAGCCTGGACATACTCCTGAAACAGACCGACATGTACCCACATATCATCGAGGAATTTCCCAGCATTGAGCGCGATGTACGTGGAAGAAAAAAACTGTTTTGGAGTGGTCAGAAGTCGTCCAATGTCCGCGGTAACGTACGTAGTCGCGGAAATCCAACTGATGAGCAGTCAGGCTGTCAAGATACTTTTGGTCCGCCGGTGATCGTGTGTCGGCACTGGGAGGCACTGGGCGCGCTTTGGACGCGTCGGGGGGAGGCGGGAATGATGGGCAGTGGGAGGATGAAAAAATTGGTGTGAGGCACGTGAACGAGAACTTTCCGAAGCACGCCATATGTGCACCGTTTGTGAATACGCCCACAGGTAGGTTTCGTACATCCTCGCCACGTGCTTGGGACACAAAGCGCGAGAATTCCAACTTCAAGGGACGCGTCCTGAATCATCTCATTTCCTGAAAGGTTTCTGGGCTTCTGAGCTTAGTTTTGCAGACTGTTTCAGGTTTGTGTCTTGCAGCACAACGTTTGTACTGGCTTCAAGTGTGATGTTTTCTGAAAGGTTAGTATGCGGAATGATTTCTTCGTGCTCCCTTTGCTGTTTTCGTGCGTAGCTCAACTCCGTGCGTATTATATCATCGTGTTATTGCAATGGAAGATGTTCAGATCGAACTCTCATTTCTCGTCTCGGGCTGGATTGAACGATTATTCTAATGAGAAATCCGGTTTCTCGTGAAACGCTCCCAAATTTCGAAAATTTTCAGAAACCCTTGGAAAAGTATAACGCGAAACCCACCTACGGCAATCAACGCATCAACCGAGTTCCGACCAACTCGTGAATGCGCCGCATTCCACATGTGGTACAATTCAACCAAAAGACTTAGAACATGCAGCCCCAAATTTTCTCTGCCGTCTCCACCACTAGCCATTCCGAGCCTTGCAGCTGTGGTCTGTGGAAACTTCGGCATACCGGCAATAAGTGATGCCTTCTGTGATATAGGTGAGGTGGGCGCAAAATGTAACTTAGATGAATGTAGGGCTTCGAGAATCAGTCTTTAAAGTTCAAAGATTAAATATCTGTGGAGAAACAGAGAATTACTGATATTCTTCCGCCTCTCGGCAGGTAATGGGAATGATTGCAAGATAGGAAATGTAATGACGGGAAATGGCCGTGATTAGAGGCAAATCCCGGTCACCCCAATTAAAATGACATGCCTTGATTTATTTCCAAGTCAATCAAGGCTAAAATGCGTTACAGAAAATAAGTGCGAAGGTCCTTCGAGTTCGCCGTATACGCCACCCACTCGGCAAGCCTCGGCAATCACCCACCTACCGAGAGGGGTTCTAAGAAACCGAATCCCATTAGAATTATCCTGGATTGAAGACATGTGCAAGTGGACCGGATCGACCATTCGTGGGTTCCAGTTTCATTCTTACATATCGCCTTCTCGCCTGAACCACTTTTAGCTGTTCCGCGACTCATGAAGCGTCGCTTGTCATTCACAGAAGAACACTGTGTGTTATTGCTATCCGCTCGGCTCTACAGCACGGGTCTCGAATCATAGGCATCGACTTTAACTTACGCCCAACTAGACAAGTAAGACGAAGCCCGTATCGAGACTATACCGAGCATGACCTGCGTATGGCCGTGCACTCCTCGATGGGCCGGCAACAAATTAAGGACCGCACCACACAAGCAAAGACGCCGCCTCCTTGCGCCACATTTTTTTTTGCAACACAGAATCATACATGCATCCGAAATCTTTCTCTGAAGCCGATTCAGAGTCAAAGCCAAAAGGTCTGCAAGCAAACGATCAAGTTGTTTTAATGTGATTGATGATATATGGATAACACCCCATACCTCGCCCACCCGCGATGCCTTCCGGTCGGCGAGCAGTTCCGCTGCCTCTGCCCTCCAGTCTGTTTCGAGTATTACTGCCATCCGCGCCTCGACGGCGCTCATACGCATGGCGGGAAGTACGAAGCTGCGGAAGTATCGCGTGAGTGTTATAAAGCGCGAAACGAAATAATCAAAGTGCGAAATCCCAAGCGATGAGAATGACGAATCGACGCAGACGTACCTCTCTATGGGCGTCGACGTTGCCTGAACGACAGCATTGACGAAGCCTTCCTTGTCGTTTCTGAAGACGTTATAGACATACGGCGGATCAAGGGCCTTGAGCGTATTGTGCTGCGAGTTCCAGCGTGTTTTATCTGTTGGTTTATTCTTGTCCCACTGCGCACATGAAAAAGTACGTGGATGATATAAATAAACAAATACATGGGAAATAGCACGCACACCGAGGATGGGATTGATGAACGGCACGCCGAGACAGAGCGCATCATATGCGGTCGGCGAGCTAGCACCCCGCTTAGTTTGACACCAGCGCTTGCTTGACTGAGAAAGGGAAAAAACGCACGTCATGGGCCGACCGACTCCAACCACCACCCGCGACTTGGCGATCGTGGAATAAAACTCCGCTTGGGGCATGAACCCCACATTCGTTATATTGGGAAAGAAGTCCGGTATTAGATCCTGCTTCACGCCAGCGATGAACTCCACGCCAGCGGCGGCTGCTGCCGCGTCGAAGAAATCGGGCGCCCAGGCGTACTCGCTGCCCTGGAAGTTCGTGACGTCTTTGGAGTAGACGAAGGCCTGTTCCGGGCGTGTGTCGGGGGGGACGAAGGTCTGGCGCGCGCATTGCGGCTCGATGCTGTACCCGAGGTAGTTGTTGTACGAGTCTGGGTTCAGGCCGCGATCAGCATTGGGCGGGGCGGCTTTGAGTAGTAGGATGTAGTACCTTTCCACTGCATCCGATGAATAGTTCATCCAGGGGTCTTGACGACGTGGAAGAGGGAACTCACATGCTCTGGACTGAGTGTCCATTTTCTGCCGAGGGGGTTGTCTGCCTGAAGCCAGTCAAGAACGCATGTTTGCGATGGTGGATTCCTCGACGCACCGTGCCCCAGAAGTGGAAAGAGAATAGCTTCCAGGCTGGAATTCCGCGCAGGTTGTTCTCCATGAGCACACAGTCACGGTCGTGGAAGCAATCTTTGATATCAGACGTATCTGCCAGGACGGCGACGACAAGATGGCGAAACATGGAGTACAGCTGACTCATTTGTTCCTTGCTCCCTGTGGAATACAGAACGCTGTATCCGAGGCGCTTCAGTGCGAAAACCTCGAACATAGAAATAAGTGAGAAGGATAGTATAAGAGTTAGCGCGTCACCGTAGAATTGGCCCAGATGGCCTCACCACCGTTGACGCCCTTCAATACGCCGCGGAATGGCGTGCCAGCAAGCATCACGACTGTAGCGTATGAGCGCAGGGAGCTAGATAGCGCGTTCTCACAGGCACCTTTCGTCTGATTTCGGCTACAGTTTCCCTGCTCTGTGCATCGGAAGATCGACGCGATTGTACGATCGTTTTCAGCCATCCACGAGTGGTCTTCGTCTGCGGGGGAGAAAAGTTCGCTGAGGGTGGTACTCAGGGTTAAATCAGCAGAGCTTTGGGACAGCTTGGGCCACGGCAGGGAGGTCAAGTTCGTATATCCACTTCCTTCCACGTAGATTGAGAAGGCAAGGATAAGTGCTCCGGCTAACAATAGAAGGAAGATTCTGCGTCGCGAGATTGTCGTCCATCGGAACCTATTGGGGCAGTAAGCCTAACTGCGTGCGTTTTGTGGGGCGGCAGACCGGGGGTCGGGGGACATTGTGTGAGCTGCAGAGGAAAAGACCCAAGTCGGGATTGGAACGGCGACAGCGTGCACTGAGATCATCAAGGTCAAATCCAGTTAAATCAAGGTGGGGGGACCCTTGATCCGGGCTCATGAAAGATGCCAGGGAAGGCTTACATGACTGATGGTCTTGATGCGAATGATCCCAGGTGTCATCTGTCCGGTTATGTGGCTTTGATGTGAATGATCGGAGATACCATCTGGAATTCGGTCCGTAACCGTGTGTCACGCGTGACTCCACACACGCAGGCACATTGTGTCTCTCTTACTTAGCGTCAATGGCTCCACCTCACGGCGAATTTTTGGAATCAATAGGACAGAATCCAGTATAAGCAGTGAACCCGTTGCAAACGCGCGGGGAATCCATTCACTGCATTCCGGGGCCATATCGACAGAGCCTGCCGACCTCCGTTGAGCTGGCTAACTCAGCTGTTGAAGCTGTTTTTGGTGCTTTGAGCGGCTGGTAGGTGGCGAATTCCACGGTGAGAGCCTCTTGGCGGTTGCCACGAGCATACTCAAGGAAATTTGGTCTGATGAGCAGTTCAAAACACTGGAAATCTTCGATTCTTGGTCCACATTCATCCATCTTGCCGAAAGACGGGTTCAGCTGATGCAGAAGATGGACAAGATCTAGCTTTTCAAGGCCTGTGATAATCTCAAGGTGTGTGCTTCACCTAATTTATCAACACGGCTGCCGTTCACTAAATACTCGCAGTGCGGAAAGATTCAAGACAGGTCCCAGTACCAACGCTGTTCAGGATGTAAATCATTCTATTACTGCAGTCGGGACTGCCAGGCGGAGGATTGGAGAACTGGCGGACATCGCGATCACTGTGGGTCCCACGCAGTCCTGCTCGGTAAGATTCATTGACCCATCCTCCCCCACTGAGGCCCAACTGGATAGCGGAATCCGACACATGTGGGCTGGACTTCCGCGAACGACAGTTTCTCCATGAGCTGATGGAGGAGGACTACGAAGAAGAAGCCTACTCCATATACCGACAGTAAACCGATGTTATGATAACAGACCCCGACCGGTTGGCTTTGACATTTTTCGACTATGCCAGTCCTGCAGTCCAGGTGTCCGTGCATTCTGTGGAATATCCACCCATCGGCCTTGACCTCAACACTCCGGGCTCCGGATGGGCCGATATTCTGGCCCGTGCGCGCCGCAGCCACGGACGTATGCAGGTTCATATCATGCGTGTCCCGGAAGGCAGGAGCGCACGCTTCTGGGCCATCCCTCTGCGAACGGCTGATTCTAGAGTTCACGAGCTCATTCATCGGTTCGCAACCAAGACCATCCGCCGTAACGACGAGTTTATCCAGGAACTCGAAGCCATCTGGGAGGGGGACGACCATGTAGAAATTTACTGACGGAATGAATCATTGTGAAATGATATCTCATGGGATATTCATTCTTTATTGTCCATGTCAACGGAGGTCTCAAGAGGTACTGCACAGCAGCTTTCAATTCATCAGTATACAGATCTACTTATTGCCCAACATCAAATTGAGGGAAGTAAGTAACTAATCTTGTAATTCCGTTCTGAAAACGAATAATATTAATAATAATTAAGTGGAAGGCCGCCATATTGTGGAGGCAGTCAACACTAGAACGGTCGGCCAGACAAAACTAAGAGTAGCCCAGAATGACAGAACAATAGTGTGGTCATTCAAGAGGGGCCACTATAGAAAGGTACATGGTGGTCAAGACCAAGAAGAGAAGATCCGTAACTACAGGATGGTCACAATCAATGTGCTATCAGATATGTAACAGGAACAGAATGTAACATAAGATATAAATCAGAATACTGTACTATCTCGATCAATTCGGCACGGGTTGTGACCCGTGACCGAAAAAACCGTTTCGGCACTTCGGCAACCAACGAAATTTGGTGTGACACCTCCAAAATTTCGGCATTCAAGATGAAAATGTTCGAAAATTTTGCCTTTTTTGCACCTTCAGGAGAGATTTCACCCAGATGTCACGGATTTTATATTCGGCACTGGGCACTGTCACCCATGACCGAGACCAAAATTCGTCACGGCACAGGGGGTGCGTGACACGTGACCGCCGAATTGATCGAAATAGTACAGTATAAGATAAGGACTTAACAATAGCAGTGTAAAAGGTAGGATGTTGAAGAGTGGGCTAGTAGCAATACCATAAGGGTGGCTGGATGGCAGTGGTGCAGTGTGGAGAGCATAGAACAGTGACAGTACAATTTGGATAGCAAAGGCTGAACCAATCCAGGAAGGAAAAGGTTGGACAGTGCTGAGGAAAGTAGTAAGGTTAGTGGAGCAGCCTTACATTAAGCTACAACACAGCACAGTGCTTTCTTCCTTTTTTTCGAAATCTTCATTTCACTTTCAGCTTCCTGTACTTTGCCTGCACTACTTCGGACTCCCCGCCGACTAAGTAGCAACACGACACGCGGTGTCCTGGCCGCATGCTATGGACCCACTTCAGTGGGACTGGGAATTGATCTCTTTTTCAAGCTCGTTTCTGGCGCACGCTGGAGTCTTGGGCGGTGGGCCTATCTATTATTTCCTAAAACCTGGGCCCAGGTTCTCGGATCAGATAGTTAGGTCAGGATAAAGCTAGCTCATATACCAGAGGACGAGAACCGCCAGCAAGTCCATCTCGACCTCGACGGAGGCAAGCAAATCTCACACGGTCGAACCCGCAAGTTCAATATAAGGCTCTTCGACTAGAACCCGGTATCACATCAACCATGTCCAGCTCGACCTTGACGCAAGTAGCAAATGTCACGTGATCGCATCCACTGAAATCAGTATAGCCGTTTTCACGCTATGTACGTGCGTCCCTCGCATTAAATCAAATGTTCGTCCCTGCGAAACTAGTTTAATCTTCCCAGCAGGCTCGCTCAAATCGTACTTCTTAGTAAACAATGCGGCTGTGATGCGTTCGCCGCACCTTCTCCTGAATGTATACGCAGACTCACTTACTCTCGTTTGCAGGTGGCCCAATCGTTGATAGAACTCACTGTCGTTCGCAGGTCACCTAACATTTGATCATCTATCGACGAGAAGACGAGAACACTGGCCACCAGGTCCAGCTCGGGCTTGACTGATGCAAGCAAGTTTCAAAAGATCGAGCCCATCTCTTCGGGCCATATATACATTCCCCAAATTAACTCAACTTTGCATCCCTTCGATATACATCTGTGGCAGCATCTGATATATTTAATCTCCACAGCAGGCGCGAACCACTTTCCGGTCCCCGACTGTAGCATCGGCTCAAAACTATCAGCGAAACTCTCTCGTACACCATTTCATCTCGAGAATCAATCTATGTCCAACAGCTGCGGTGCGTTCGCAGCATCCGCTCCTGGATATATACACTCAATTTCGTTTGCAGGTCGCCGAATCGCTCAGAGGTAAGCCTGCAGATAATAAATCGCTTTCTCGACCAGAAGGCGACAGTTCGACCTTTGATCGTGACCAATGCAAACAAAATCTCAACGGCGCGATTCCGTATACGATGTGCGTCCCTCAAATTAAATTAAATTTGAATCCCTGTGAAACCGATTCAATCTTCATAGGAGGCTCGGTCGAATCGTGCTACTTACTGAACAACGCGACTGCGGTGCGTTTGCTGCATCTGCTTCTGAATATCTATGCAGACTCACTCAATTTCGTTTGGCGTCCTCTTCTGAATATTTATGTGGACTGGCTTCGTTTCCGAATCGTCCGAAGCCAGAATGAATCTAGTTTATCCACCAGAAGACGAGGAACGATGGAACGTTAACTGGGTCTAGTTCGGCCTTACCTTGACTGATGCAATGAAATCTCAATGGGTCGAACCCACAGAATTCGCTATGGCGCTCTTCGCGCTACTTGGACGTGCTTCCCTCAAATTGAATTGACTTTGCATCTCTGCAGCTGCGATACATTCGGCATTCTTATTTAATCTTCAGAGCGGGCTGTCTCAAATCCTCCTTAGAATTATGCTGTGTCACTGAAATTTCGCTGTATCTTCCTCCCGAATCGGCCTGGAATGCGCCGACTTGACCGCGTGAACGAGTTCTGCGCGCCCGTGACGAGCTTACCTCTTGAGCCAATGCGAACACGATCAAGGATGTATGCAAAAGAACTGGCGTGTACTGTATTTGCGGCGTCCCTTCTGATTATGCAACTCACTTTCGTTTGCAGATCGCCGGATCATTCAAAGGTCAACCTCAGGATAGATATAGGTCCTTTTATCGCCCAGATGACCAGGAACGGCGTCAAGTTTCAACCAGGTTCCCCTCGACCTTGACCAATCCAAGCAAATTTCAACAAGACGAACCCCCTGAAGTCAGTACAGCCTTTTAGCGTACTTATACGTGCGCCGCCTCAAATTCAACTTCTATTCCGTGAATCGAAACTCAATTTCACAGTCCCGGGTCGCATTGTGGTCCCGTTGGCTCATGCCCGAAGGTCGCTCACCTGGTGGTCAACACTATAGATGCGGATAATCTACCACTGAAGATTATACTGAAATTTATTCTTTTTGCAGACCCGTTTGATTCTTATTAGAGACCCCACACCTCAAATTTCAGAGCTGTCAGGGCGCGGTCAGGTAGCCCAAAAGCATTCGCAGTTTGCTTGACACCCTCGCTATCCAGCAAATATTTTGCTGTGAGTTGCATCGGACCGTGTGCTAAATTTCTTTCTCAGTTTTTTCGCCTTCTCGCAGACAGTCTTAGCCGACAGCGGCAACATATCAGAGATGAAGTGCCCAGCGGCGAGATGCACCGTATGCTCTATTCAGCTGGTAAAAAGGATCAAGTTGAACAAGACGAGTAATCTACACGATCTTACCTCACGCGATGCTCAACCGGATCCCAGTGCAGCTTGAGTGCATCAACTTCCTTACCAAACGCCTTTAAGGCCGTGTCGTTGGTGGCGTTATCTGCCGTGAACCAGCCAACCTATGAGGACGAATAAGATGCATTGAAATAACTTACAATGCTGTCTCTACCCTGTCGCGAAGCGCATATCTGTCAACGGTGCGCACGAGGATTTTCGAAAGATAAGCTCCGGAGTGATTGCCCTCAATCGGAGTGTAGACAAGCTGCTCCGACTTGAGGGTCCAATCCTCAGGGCTATCAGCCGGTGCGTGGATATAGTGCCCAGTCACACCGAGAAACGGGTCACCCGTCTTCGAAGTCTAGGTGTCAAATGTGAACGAACCTTAACCAGGGATATCATACTATGTGCTGCAGTGTCAGAAGTAATGAAATTAAATTGAACGGCATGAACTGTACCTGCAACTTGGACCGAAGACGCTCCTATGAATCTTAACCGTCCACCCGGGGCCGGGTTCCTGCCTCTTTTGGACGGTTTTGGGCCGAAACATACGGAACCGGGCTAAGCGGAGATGAATAACGAAAGGAAAGGAAGATTGGGGTTTAGAGAAACGAGAAAGGCGGTCGACGAAAGGAAATACCTAAAATTGGCATCACCAGCCTTTGGCCGTGTACCGTACAGGAGGGTGGGATGGAGGAGACTTCAAGAAAGGAATGCAAATCTTGGTGACAGTCAGCACCGTTGTGTATTCACGAATGCAAAGAATACTTCGGGTGATATCGATGATCTTGTTGGTTGGCGGGCGAGTAGTAGACGTTAGAGATGCATTTTGATTGCAGTGGGGCAAGGCCTGGGTAGTTCCCCAGCGTCGAAATAGTTGCGAAGAAGACTGCTACCTTTTGCGCGAGGAGATGCGTAGCCATAGATCAAGCTTCAAGTGGTGTCCACCGCCAGCCACAATCAACATCTCCTCGAGTTGTACGCTGTACCGAGTTTCGGCGATTGAAATTTCAAGAGGACCACCCGCAGGATCGATGGGACGTACAGCCCGAGAGGAGGGGGGAAATAATCGTAACGCCGTGAGCGGGAAACGCAAGGACTATGCAATATTTGTTCAAGAATCATATCCAGACAGCTTTGTTAGATGATCACGACTTGGCGAGTATTTGACATCCGGCGACCGAGAGAGACGCATTCGAGTGCCATTGAATCAAGATTGAGTCATTGCAACATTGAAGTATAAGACATTACCGGTAGATTTTAGCTCGATGCGTTGTGGGTCGACAGCCACAACTCCACGGTACACCAAGGTCGGATAGACTGGTAATGAATGTTTTAAACGCAAGCAGGGTAGTAGCCTTCTTCGTCACTTCGTTACTTCGCTTATTTCTCCGAAACCTCGTCACCTTGATCGCATTTAGAGAAAGTTCATTACTTCTGATAAATTTCTGCGAAAGCTCATCAGGTGGGTAAATTCTGATGAAAGTTCGTACGCTCACAGTTCATCTGATGTTGAACGTCACGTGGCACGTTGGACATTTTGCTTCTACCACTACCATGACCATCGCGCCTGTGCAAGCAATCTGCAGGACCAGCGGCAATGCGCGCCGACATCCAATACCCTGTGGTGCGTGTATGACACTCTCTACACTGCATACCCGCCATGGACACAAAATTTGTACCACGACAAGAGCAGAATCAACATCTCCTTCACCCAGAACCATGCAGGAATAGGGCAGGTGATTTTTCATTCAGTATGGCAAGGCCACCTCTTCGTTAAGTTGTTTTGGTATTCCATGGATTGCCTGATACATGGCCCCGGGCAAACGCGGCGTGAGGCGGAGAGGGCTGGAACTGTACGTGTGGACATCGCAGGCGCCGGTGTCACGCTTGAATCAATCGCTTCTGCGCATCGCTCGCGCCGCAGCGACTTGGCAACAGCGCACTTCGGAGAGCCGTCTTCTAGTCTGCGCAGGAGTGCTTGTCGGCACTGTGGTTGATAGATGGCCACAGCAGCACCTGTACTAAGTAATCATAATCATGCACTCATCTACCTTACATATTTTCGCACCTACATCTATTTCAGAGCTGCAATTGCATAAATATCCATTAGACCGTTGTATTCCCAATCAAAACTTGAACCTCTATCTTACTCCCCCACTGGTAAAGTGGCAAGAGAAGGTTCAACTATACAGTGACGAAATTTCAGTATGTTAGCAAGAAGTGACGAGCTTTGGCTGAAATTTCGCTGAACTCACGAACATTCATTGAGTGCCATCAAACTGACAAACTTACACGAATTTAGCCGAAGTAACGAAGTGACGAATTTGGTGTGGACTCACGCAAGCAGTTTTCATGCACGACTGAGAACCTCAGTGCTCACAGACTGACCAGTGACTAGATGCTGAGGAAGCAAATGTACGCAGCTACAGCTCCCACGACTGAGCACAGCTTAGAGTACTGTACGCATCGGGTGCACGGCAGAGAACGTTGATCTGTGCACGACGAGATCGGAGACATGATGTATTTAATCTTCATATTTTTTATATTTTCTTCCTGTATAAGCCTATGTGCTTTTATAAGGGCACTGGCGCCCTACCCAACCGATGCATGTTTTGATTAGGTAGCAAGGCAGTGATGAAACGTAATAAAACTAGTTGTGCTCTACTGTAGATATGATTTCGCAATTCTATAATTTAGTACACAGTGATGCGAAGAAAACAACAATTACGACGTTGGATGGGGGTCACGGAATGGGGTCGAAGAACCTGGACGTCGGCCTGGATATGCGTGCAGAACCTTTCTTGGGAGTCGTCCTCCATTTGATTCTTCGGTGCAGAGTCAACGGCCAGGCGAGCTTGTCCCAAATGGACGCATGATGTTCGTCGGGGATCAGGTTTCTGGGATCCTTTTTTCGGTACTGAAAAGAGATGAGATGATGGCCAACGTCTCGGTAACCCTCGGCTTTTACCTGGAAAGCGATGATGAACCAGACGGTTAGCACTGTCATGGGGAGGGCGAAGGCGAAGTAGTGCGGTAAAGTCCCGTGTGGGTCTGGAGCCAAGATGTCGATCTGTTGGTTCGAGTCAGAATGACTGTAGATGGAGCGAAGAAAAGCACCTCATCGAAATCGGCAACAAGGCTTCAGGTTTTATAGCGATCCTTGGGTTTCTCGGCCATTTCGACGCAAAGCAGCAAGATAACGGGTAAAGATTTATGCTCGCTATAGCTATATTCCAACGGTCGGAGCCATCTTAAGAGTCGAGTCACAATAGGGTCAGTCAGAGTAACTATTTTACGTCGTTTCTGGGGTCGTTTCTGACATCGTTTCTGACATCGTTTCTGTAAAATGATTTTGTCAGAAACGTGGGAGAAACTACCTCAGTTTTGACCGACCCATTCTGGAATCGTTTCTGGTGTCGTTTCTGCAAATAAAAAGTACGGGCCCGGGCTATTTAGATCAATTATGTTATTCTTATTTAATGTATGCCCTTTCACTCTGATCACTTGTGGCTGTCCAGACTTTGTCCGCTGCCACTCGACGCAACCTGAGTGCCAAGTATGCAACGAAGCTCTTGAAATTTTTCATCCGTAACAACAAGGGGCGCCAACGTTGTGGTCTATTATGCCGACGTGCTATCCGCCGAGCTCGCCTTGTTAATGTTTTGCCACAGAGGCTGACGGCAGGGCGCAAGGGAGAGGCAGACGAACAAAGGGTGGGGATTGGTCAGCCACAACAGTAGAGAATAAATAATAATTGACATAGGTCAAGTTAGTTAGACCATTGACAAATAAAGAGTGCAGAAACGACTGCAGAAACGACTGCAGAAACAGCTCCAGAGCCGTTTCTACATATCGAGTCGTTTCTGGATTTTATCGTTTCTCCCACGATTAATTAAATCAGAAACACCTTCAGAAACGATGTCAGAAACGACCCTAGAAACGACGTAAAATAGTTACTCTGACTGACCCTAATATACAACCGCCTTGGTCACCGAAAATTGGGTGTCTTGCTATGTTGCCGTTGACTGAGTTGCAGATGAGGATTAAGTTGAAAGAGAAATGGCATAATCTTGTGGGGGTTAAGATGAAGCCAAGATTCCAGGATTTTCCAGCGCAATTCAGATTCCTGGCAAGTCGGCCGAGTCGCATCGACATCCGAGCACCGCCACCTGATCCATCCCTTCTTTCCTCCGCCATGACCAGTTTCGACGATTCTCAAGAATTGGCGAGAATGGCGGTTGATTTGGCCCACGATACGATGCCTAGAAGGGTAAGTAAGTTCCTCGGTGCCAGTTAGTCCGTTGAAACCGAGTTACTGGTGAGATAGTATCAATCGAAATGGTGGCCGGATTGTTCTGGATTGGAGAGGTTGGAGAAGACGACGACTTGCGACTAATTGAGCAGGTGAGTTTTTCCCTTCTTCCCTTATTTAACCTCCGACTACAGGGATGTAAGGCGCTAACCCACCACTTTTATTCCTTAGCTACTTATCACCGTGCCAAGCTGCCTGAAACCATTCTCCTCGAGAGCGCCACCAACACACATAGTCTGAGCAGAGATCGGGTAACTATACGAGGGTCAGGTGCTGGGCGATGACGATATTCCGGGTGCGTGCCGTTGCCTTTTCGCATCGAATGGCATTCCAATGTTGTCTAAGACGCGTTTTCGACATTGGTTCGCTTCGGAATACCGTCGCTGTCTGGCGTCTACTAGTGCACTCGCGCGGCAACGGCAGGCCGCATCTAGACGCGCTCCCGCGGGATACACCGTACTTCTGCGTTCCTGCGCGGCTGCACCTACGCCATGCCAACCCCACGTTCCTCTCCCCACGATCCTAACCCATCATCTTCGCGCGTCCCCCATCTCCTGCCCCATCTGCGCGCGCGTCCTCGCCTCCGCACTCGACACGCATCAACAGCGAGCCGATCCCACCATTTCCCTCGGACGACTCGCACCGAGTCTGACGTGGAGGTGAGGCAATGCGGATGCGGCACGCGTCGAGACGGGCGCTGTGGTATCGTGGGGGAAGGACGTGGAGGATCGGCGCGGCGCGCTGACGCGATCGCGGCAGGACCAAAGACGAGTTTTGGCGCAGGAGACGCGACCTGTAGATGTAGAGGACTCGGTGCGCCAGCCTCCCTCCCCTCCTTCCCTCCCTTTTCTTATTGTCTCCCCAGGTGCCCAGTCTCACTGCGTACCGCAGCGCGCCTGCGCTGATCATCATCGTGCTATCCGCATCTGGATCTCGCTCTACACTCAGCCACGGACTAGGACGACGACGAGCATGCAGGACTGCGCAGCGCGGTACGTAGCTTGTACCTGCATCTCTGCCCGACTGACTCGTGCGGACGTAGGTCTAACATACGTGCGCAGAATCGGACGGCGTCGCGACTCACCGAGCAAGTGCTTAACCTCCCTCCCAATCGTCCATTGGCCCCCTCTCCACCGCTTCCACTCGGTTGGATCACCACCCAGTGTGATACCGCGCCGCCTCTCATCCGTGCGCATCGTCCCGTGCCGCACCTACGCATCGCGCACGCACACGCCCAGTCCATACCGTGCCGCCCGTCGCACCGCACTGCGCACAAGCGCAAGCACCTCGTCTCCGCACTAGCACTGTAATGACTTTGCGAGTGGTCCAGAGGAGCGCAGGGAAGGCATTGAGGGCGGTCCACGAGGCTCCGGTGCGAGTCTGGGAGCGTCTGAGGGGCGTTTAACGGGGTGCGTGCCGCCGCCAAGGCGCTCGCATGTGACGAGGCGCGCGTGTATAAGGGGCTGCGGCTGCGACGAGGCGCAGTAGCCGCAACGGGTAGACGGGCGCAGAGTGGAGGGTGCGCCCGAGCTGGACGGAGTATCACCTTCCTCCTTTGTCCCAAGCGTGAAGAACAGTGCGCACGGACTCTACATAGTGCCTGGACCGCGGCCGAGGATGAAGGAATACGCGGACACGCTGAGTGGACCGGTGTGCGCGTGGCGCGTCGGTGCGGGAGGGTCGAGCAGGGCCGCAAGGAGTGGGGGAGCGCGAGGAGAGCGAGGGGAGCAGCTGCGCGCTGCTCGTGCCTCCGTCGGAGGGTGGGAGGGTGGGAGGAGTGTGCGGGGCGCGAGGCGTGCGGGGCGAGGAGGGAGTGCGTAGTCCGCTCGTGTGTCTAGTGCTCGCGCTGAAGGAGCAACGGGAGTGCGCTCCTGTCGAGGGAGATCTTGAGTAGGCCTTGGGCGAGGGCGCGGTGTGTGGGCTCTGCACTTGGAGTCCAGCTATCTGGGTTTGCTGTGAGCCACACCGTCGCCCTTGCGCTGCATGATCGCCACTGCCCGATCGTCAATTCGGAGCGGGAGGCAGAGGTGGATGTGCTCATACGCCCTCACGCGTGCTGGGGGCAGAAGCGGAAACGGGTGCGTGAGGGCCGGAGACGCGAGATGACGACGAGGAGGACTGCGACGCGGAGGATCTGGTGTGGAGGCGCGGGCTGCATGCGTGCAAGTCGTTTTGCGCCGCCGCTGGTGCTTGGACGACGCGGACGGTGGCAGCGGGAGCGGGTGCGTCGGTCACGCGCACGACAGGGTGTGGATAGGCGCGGCGGTCCACATACACCCTCAGCACGCTGAAAGTGGACGCGGACGCGGTGGTAGTGCTGCCTGGCCACGGACGTGGTGGTGCTACTGCCCGGATGCGGACGAATGACCCGCATCGGATTCGAACTCCGTGTCTCTCCCACTCTCCCCACCCTCCCCCACGCTCTCTACATCCCGAATTCGACGCCTCCGCTGTCGTCCGTCGTACGCCCCCGTATCGAGAGCGACGCGCCTCACTTTGAAGGATGTGCTAGCGCGTTTGCACACTTCATCGCGTTGTACTTCGTCCCGTTCCGAACGCTTCGCGCGTGAGGGGTGTGAGCGCAGGCTTCAGATCGTGGGCACTGGCAGGCGGTATCTGCGAAGGTCGATCCCTGGATATTTTGGAGTGAGCAGTGGGGTGCTGCGTGGAGGGGGCGGGGTGCAGGAGCAGCAGGTGGCGGTGGCGGCGGGCGGGACTCAGATTCGGACTTGACAATGGACTAGATGATTTTTCCTTGGCAGACAGACTCTTTTGATACTCGTTATTAGTTGTTGCTCAGATAGCACCTGTATACTTTCTTATTTGAAATTGCTGCTTGTGTATCTCCGTGGTCCTTGCTGCTGAATCGATTATTTCATTGAGTGAAGAAAAGAGGCAGGGAATTCCTGGGACTGGAAGTTGGAACAGTTCTAGGTCTCCAAAGAGAGTACTCCGTCTGCATCAATCACCCCCGATCGTGGATCACTAATCCGGTGATATCCGTAGCACTATTGGCCTCCAAAAAACCGAGTACTCCGTCTGCATCAATTGCCCCCATCGTGGATTATAAATCCGGTGATATCCGTACTGCAGATATCCAAATTCTCTGCACAGCAAAACCGAAACATTTTGATGATATTATTACAGTCAACCAGAGGGTCTGCAAGAAGCAACCAAACTGGCCCAATGAGAGCTGGTCAACGCTCGCGTTGACCGAGCGAGCTTTGGGTCAGAAATTCAAAATCCGAAACTTGTGATTGCCTACTACTACTACTTATTACTACCAGAGCACGATGATCTGGCCAATGAATTGCCAGTCCCAGGGATGCCCGGAGGGCCCTCATGAATAAAAAACATAGAAGAGACGGACGTCCGTATTCCCTTTTAGGCAATTCATGGCTGTGTCGTTTTTTGATGGCTTGCCCTCCTTCACCATTGGACGACATGCCGAGGTACGAGTCGCTGGTGAGGTCGGGGGTCGGCGCTCAGGGATCGGGCGAGCCATCAGAAGCCTTGAAATTCTTGTGGATGACCTTTCGGAAGGAGACTGGAGGCTACAGGCCCACAGCGAACCGCTGCGAACGACATCCTCGATTTTTCGCTCGCGTTCTGGTCTCTGGGTCCTTTGCGTTTCATTTAGAGTCATGCTCACCCGTATCTCGATCCCCCAGTTTCTCTCGCATTTCTTTCTGTGCCTCGGGCCAAAATTTCCCCAAGTCGCCACGTCGATCTCTCGCAAACTCTTGCTCGGACCACCATCTCTGTCGCTCGATACTCGTCTTTTCAACAGGATAACAACTCGCCATGGGACTTTCCGACAAGCCCCGAAACGGTTCGTTGGATTTTCCGCGGCGTAGGTGCTGTTGCTCATATAAACTTGAAGCTCGGTACTATTTCCGTCTCACTTGGAGATATCCTTCTGCACGGTGGGCCAGTATTCATATGTATAATGACCGAATCATGCCTCCCTGGGCAGTTGTACAGTAGCTCCTCGCTCCGATCCTGAGCATTCCATCTTGGAGTCTGCACCGCTGAAAGCCTTTGTCTTCGGCTCAATGTCCTCGTCATCACAATCCTCCGGACTTTTTTCAAGGCCTATTTTTGCTTCTCCACCTGCCCCCGACTCTGGATCCCTACCCTCTCGTAAGCCCAGCAACTCGTTCCCATCTTTGCGACCGGAATTTGTGGATCCGAACTTCGTGGTTCCCTTCAAGCATGCCTTTTCTTCGTTGTGTTTCTTTTCTTTTTCAAAGTTCTGCATGTTAAGGCTCCAACTGTTTAGTTTAGGTTTACGGTTGGGCGTAAACTAAACCAAAACCCAAAGAAAAGGGTGTATAAACAGTTTAAACAGTTTATAAACAGTAATATTTGCTATGAAAAGGTAAAGCTCAAGATCCGGGACTTAGGAAAGCTGTTCTGAGGCTAGTTATTGGTTTAAGATCAATTAACAGCATCGTGAAGTGTCTGGGCAGTGTATTGAGCAAAAGAGGAGGCAGAGGTCAGAGCCTTTCCCAATCCGGTAATATCAATCGTACATCACCGATTTCGGGCCGGGTTGCTGACCTTGCCGACCTTCAACCACATTTCCCGCATCATGACGGATGAAGCTCAACAGATGAGTCCTCACATTGCAGACACAAATTGCAGGTACTCTAGGCCATAAGTCACCTTCAACACTGAAAAGGTTTAAACTGTTTAGTTTTCATCTGTTTATGGTTTACAACCCCTTGTAAACTAAATGAAAATAAAAACCCTCTTATTGGTTTAAAACTGTTTACAAACCAAAACCATTGGAGCCTTACTGCATGTTCTGGGGTTGAAACACTTGCTCTATCGGGGCCGCTGGGGCTCCGTTATTTTTGGCGGTCGCGATTGCCACTATCCCTTGTGGCTCTTTCAGCCTTGATTTCCGTGCTGCGTTTGTCGGATAATTCTAAGGCAATTCCCCACGGGGAGAAGGGGGGGGGGGGGCTCAGCCAACCTTGAAAAAAAAATGTTTGTAGGTGATGTCGTTTTTCCTTGTCTTTGATCCCCCTTGGGTCAATGTGTATCGCTGCCGCGTCAGTGCGCGGCAACGCCGCGGCGGGTGCGGCATTTCACCCGTCCCGTTCCAGAATTAGCTCCTTATCAAAAGCTGTGCTCACGTTATCATGGCAAACTTCACCTTTCGCCCTCACTCCACCCCTGCGGTGCCAGTCCAACAGATCCCTCCAGTATGAGGTCTACCACAGTGCAAGACAGCGGAATCGCGATAATCGACTTTGCTCCCTTCCTGGATGGATCTAACAAGCAGGAGGTCGCCAACGCAATGCTGGAGTCGTTCAAAGACATTGGCTTCGTGTATCTGCTAAACCACGGTATCCCACAGGAGTGGGTAACAAAGATGTTTGAGATGGTGCGCTCCGACCTTCCACTTGGCTGAAAGTTGAATTACGACCAATTCTCTGCGCAGTCGAAGACGTTCTTTGCAAAACCCATGGAAATAAAGCAACTCGCGCCCCACCCGTCGTCGGGGACACATCAGCGAGGTCAAGCCATCCTTGGATCTGCAATCCGATCAAACTCACCCGTAGCTGTTTAATTTTGAAGGCTACTCCGCCCCGGGGAGGGAGAAGGTGACTCAGCACGTGTACGATCCGGACGTAATCGCCGCGCAACGCGCCCAGGCGCCCGATGTAAAAGAGAGCTTTTCGTGCGGGCGCGAGAACGATACAATTATGCCGAACATTTGGCTCCCGGACAGTGTCCTCCCAGATTTCAAGGAGACGTGCCTCAATTTCTTCTGGGTGTGTGAACCGAATCCATTCTCGCATCAAACACTTTTGAGCTGATATTTCGCGCGCAGCTTTGCCACGAAATCGGACTGAACATCCTGCGGGCCCTGGCACTGAGCTTTGGCCTCGACGAAGAGTATTTCTTGAAGTACCACACCGCTCCGGATAATGAACTCGCACTGTTGCACTATCCCAGGTGCGGCCACTTCCGTTCATTGCGTCCTTTCCGGCTCTTATTGTTCGGACAATATAGCGTCTCCACCGTAGCCTTGGCCAACGAATCAGTCGCGCGCATCGGGCCGCACTCGGACTTTGGCTCCATCACGCTCTTATTGCAAGATGACGTTGGCGGGCTGGAGGTGGAAGATCCGCGCGTGGCGGGCTCGTTTCGGGTGAGTCCGAACTCCTCCAGCGAATCACACGTAAACGATCAAACAGCCGGCTCCGCCTGTGCCCGGTGCGCTTGTAGTCAATGCTGGGGATTTCATGATGCGCTGTGAGTCTCCATAACATTCAGTCGCTCGAACCGCGGCAAGAATATAAACATGCAGGGTCCAACGATACGATCAGGAGCACGATCCATCGCGTGCGTGCCCCGCCCGGCACTGCATCTACTGGGCATGAGGGAATGACGCCGGAGCGATACTCCATTGCATATGTGCGTTCGTCTTTGACATACTAGCTTCAACTGATTCTAACATCAACCGATTCTACAATTATCTAACCTTCAGTTTTGCTGCGCCGTACGTTCCACTCCCACTTCATTCGCTCGTCCATTCACTCATCCTCGGTGTGTGATTATAATCAGGACTTTGACACCACAGTCGACTGTATACCTGGCACGTGGAGTGATAACGAGAACGAGGGGAGACCCAAGAAGTACGAGCCCATCTCTGTGTGTGTTTCCAATGCATATGATGGATATGTTGACTCATTGGATGTTGGGTGCAGGCGAAAGAATATATTATGAAGAGGCTTGCGGCGATATATTGAGGGTTGGATGCTCGGAGAAGATATCCCAGAAGACTTGGTGGCTGTATGGAGCCGGAGTGGTATCCTTGAAAGCTTTCCCAGCGAACAGCTAACAAGTCTGTGAGGCGCTCTGTAACGTGGCCGACTCTTGATCTGGGAACGGAGGAAGTCGGTCACAGCCACTGATGACATGTACGGCATCAATTTCTTTCTCTTCGCCGGGCAAGGGGGAACCGGCATTAAAATTTTGTACATGGGGCGGGGGGTCCCAGGGTCGGCCAAAAAAAAATTCTAGGGAAGGTATTTCCCACCCCTAGCGCCGGGCTGCCCGTTCCGAGTCGAGCTGCCGTCCCTACGTGGTTCCTTCACTTACAATTTTGACTTTCCTCAACGCACACTGGGGTATAATATGTTCATTTTAACTGTTCTATGTGTTTTGATACCCAATAGATAAATCTGGTATATTTCAGCCCAAAGTGACTCCGACCTGAATTGCCCTGCATTTGGCATTCACTACGCCCTTCAGGGACTGAGAGACAGCCCAGAGCCAAGAAATGTTCCTGGAGGTTGGGTTTGGTCAATTAAGACTTCCTTGGATCATATCTATGGTTTCTGCAGGTGTTTAGAGCCCCAGCATAACTTACCCTATCTCTTTTCTCGTTAGGCTGGGGTGGGCGCCCCCATACAAAAAAAAAGAAATGGGCACCCACATAGAGTGTATTGAGAAAATGATATCTGATCATTGAAGTATATTGGTGGCAGTCACCGTTGACTCACTATGGGTGTCATCAATTGGGGCAGCGTACAAAACATGGGAGCTTATTTAAAAGAAAATTGAGCACATATGCAGGTGCATATTCCATGATTTCCTGCATACAAAGAAAGTCAAGAGTGCCATTTTCTCCCATGCTAGGAATATTTTAAATGTCTTTACAATACATTGGGTGACTTTCCGTAAGAGTTAAAAATTCGTCCAGAATATTTCAACACTTTCCGCCGTGATGCCGCTATCAACTACAAGGACTCCATCAATTGCACTTCCCCGAACGGTCGCGATTTACTGTCCCATCACTCGGAATATTGTGAATCTAGACGGGGGGGTAGGGACGCCCCAAATAGACTTTCATACTCTCAAATATCCCGTTTTGGACACAAATGATGGATCATCACAACTGCCCGTGCCCCGGTAAGGATTCTGTGTCCCTCCTGTCTCCTACCACCTGCATAGAAGTCATCTTTCCCAGCTTACACTCATACAAGACATTCTACGCTATATACCTACCCAAATGGACCAATTCAGAGGTCTTTCTGACTTTGAATCCAAGAGCTATAGGAAGGTTCACCAGTTTCAAGCACACTTTGGGCCATAGAAGATGTCCTTCTGTGGCCAGAAACCATCCAATGTTTACTGTTGCAGTTTCAGCTCATGAGGGCATGGCATCCGAGTCAATGTATATAATTATTATTTTGCTTGCAGGAAATACAAATGGTCTGAATATCTTATGGGTTGATGGTATCACTGGCACCCTCAAAGAAGCTCACAAATTGTGCTGGAATATTTAAATCTTACAGGAAGTCACCCATTATCATTTAACTAGTCTCATTTGTAGTCAGAATCCACAAGATTTATGAAAGTCAATAAATCTTTTATATGGAGTCTAATTTCGTTGGCACGTCCGATCATGGACCTGGGTTTTAGAGTGTCACGTGATTATCTTCCCACGCCCAAACTCGGACAATCTCACCTCACCGCAACTTTGGGAACTGCATTGTTGCTAGATGAATTCGGGCAGGACAACAAAAAGATTTTCGTCTTTCAACAAAATAAATTGGATCCGAAATGCACTCGAGAAGCATTATTTGTGTATTTGACCTGAAATGGCAATGATACACGAGAAAGACCTTGAAATTTTCGGAGAACACTTCAGTGTCTGCTGATAGCTCTTAATAGATGGTCTATGTAGTTGAAATGACTTCTAGGCCGTTGCAAGTGGCCAAATCCTGAGTATTGTCCCGATTAGGACGTGGGAACTGGTCACGTTTCACATCAAAAACCCAGGTCCTTGATCGCACCCGCTAACAGATTCAGACTATCATTTAACTTGTCAAACTCTTTATAAAATTACGCCGTTCTCTTGGCTTTCCTTTTTTAGGAAGGTGTTTGGTTCTGTTGGTGTCTCCGCCTTCTCCGCCCTCTTCTTCCTCCGCGTCTCCTCCGCGTCTCCGCCCTCTCTGTTCCAAACTCCATGTCTTCGTCCCAATATTCTGCAGTCCTCCGTGATCCACTCTGCTTCTTTGTATTCCTTCGGCGCTTCCATGCTCAGCAATTTTCCGCCCCGATTTGTGGGCGTCATGGATCGATAGATCACGTCCATCAACTGAGATCGCAAACGCCCATCTAATTTCAACTTTTCTGACGCAGATCCAAGTATTCGATATTTGCTCCACAGCAGTCGACAGCACGATGCTGATGTTTATCGTTTGAAAACATTTGATTTTCTCCTCCATGTCTTCGTCCCGATATTCTGCGGTCCTCCGTGGTCCACTCTGCTTCTGTGTGTTCCTTTGGCGCTTCCATGCTTAGCAACCGTCTTTCGGTTGTTCCGATTTTCCGCCTCCGATTTGCGGGTGTCATTGATCGACAGATCACGTCAATCAACTGAGGTCGCCAACGCCCATCAAATTTCAAACTTTCTGACGCAGATCCTGTGTTCGATATTTGCTCGCACAACACGATGCTGCTGTTTGTTGTTTGAAATTTTGGACTGCGCAGATTCAGTGGCACTGAATTTCTAACATTTATCAAATCCTGTTTGAGATCGATATCGTGGCAAGCCGTAACGTTCGACATCGATACATTGCCAAGGATATGACCCCTATCCATTTTCAGTCCTGCCTTCTATGTTCTCTGTGTTCAGTGTCAGCTATCCCGACTCCCATTTGATGATGGACGCCTCCGGGTGGGTCCTATTACGTTGGATTCCTCCCCCTCTCATGCGCAAGGTTTCCAGACCATCTCAAGAGGTGGACGTATTCCACAGTATCACCCCCTATTCCACTCCTTCTACCGCTGTTGCTGCATCCTCCTCCAGTCGAATTGGAGAGTCTCATGCACCGCAACACTCACAGCGCTACCCTCCATCTGTAACACTGGCTTTCACCTCTGGACCATCCACGACACCCCTTTTCATCCCTCCCCTTGCTGTCGCAGGTCGTTCGGATGCGATAACTGGACCTCCAGCCGACTCTGCGCCACCGACTGTTAAATGGTGGGACAAATTCCCTTCACTCAACTCTGACTCCAAGCTTCGTCCGGTCAAGCTCAAGTGGAATCGAACGTGCAAGCATTGCGGCATTAAGGTCTACCATTCTTGCAGCCATCGGATTTTACTGACTCTCTCAAGGTCTTGACGCATGAGGCAACGCACAACAGATGTTTTGTTTGTGGCCCGAATAAGGCCCATCTCCTCCCAAGACTTCGACCATATCCTGTTGAGTGGAACGACATTGTATCCCATCGTGATTCAGGGCGCCACTCACGCACTCTCAACAACATTTTTTCCTTAACTGCTCTTGGTGTCCATGATGGGGACTTTGTCCACTTCGATCGTGGCGTGGCAGCTGTAACGCTCAGCGGAGGGCGAACGTTCCATCGACTTATCCCAGCTACCGAAGGGAAGCATGCAATTAGGTGGTTTCTACATGATTCTTCCCAGTTTGCGGAGGCTGGGAGGTCTCGGTCTCTTCCCAATGGGTGGACAGATCGAATTCTCGCGGGTCTTCGCCGTATTAATCCGTTCATTGACAAGCTTGAGAGTCTCGCCCAGGACGCGGACGATTCTCTTGCACTCCACCTCCAGCAACCCGACTCTGTCACTGGATCAGAAATGGCTGCAATTATTTCACTTGCTCCAGCCGGGCTACCAACCAGACGACAGGCTATTATTCGACGAACTGGACAGACCAAGCACGAGTTCCTCGATATTTGCTCGCCATTCATGGAACCTTTTCATTATCTGTTGCTTTTCCCCCACGGCGACCTGGGGTGGTCTATTGATCGAACCAATGGCGCCAACCGCAAGTTTTCCCAAATGCGGTGGTTTCGATCCCGGTTCTTTATGAATGCGCCGCAGATGAGTGTTTTTTCGGGTCTAATGGGTCAGGTTGTCGATTCGTAAATATCCTTTTGCTAATATCTATTCTTATAGGCGAGTATTTGGTCGATGCATGGAGTATGACCGAGGAATCCCGCCTGGCCTTCATTCGTCAAAATCAACACCTTGATGATCGGGATGAGACGGAAGGCGAGAACGAAGGGGCCGAATACCAGGGAACCGGTGATGAAGAACCAGTCCAAGACGTCCGTCTTCCTTCGGGCTTTATCCATTCCCCTGCTTGGTCTGCCGCCCAAATCTCAGATTGTCTTGCCCTTCGCAAACATGGCGGCTCCGTTACATTGTTTATCACTTTCACCTTCAACCCGAATTGGCCAGAGATCAAGTCAGAATTACTTCCTGGTCAAAGCGCATCGGACCGACCAGATCTGGTTGTCCGTGTCTACCAGCAGCGTTTCTCCCTCTTTATGAAGGATATCAATTCGCTCTTTGGCGTCATCCTCTACTACATTTTGGTTCGTGAATTCCAGAAGCGTGGATTTCCGCATCACCACATCGCGCTGGCGCTGAAGGATGTCCCGCGGCTGGTAGAACAAATAGACAAATTCCTTAGCGCGGAGGTGCCGACTCAACCGGGAGTCATTCGGGATGCTGTCGTGAAGCACATGACCCACACTCACGATGCGAAGAAGACCTATCATCGATGTGGTTGGAGTGCGGTGAAGCCGGCGTGTTCCTACGGGTTTCCCCAGAAGATTACGACCGAGTCTTATTTTGATGAGAGAGGTGAGTATTGCGTTCTTTTAATTATTCGTTTCCTTAAGCTGCTTTAGGATACTTCCATCCACGCCGTCGAACTGAGGATGATCTGAATATTGTCTCGAACATCCCATTCCTCACCGCAAAATATGATTGCCACATCAATGTGGAACTCTCTTTCGCCGTCTCTCTCTTCAATTACCTTTACAAATATTTCTACAAGGGCCCTGACCAGGCCAACTGGGCGGTCGCTCCAACAGACCCGAACACTCGCAAGCCCATCGACGAAATCAAGGACTATGAGCATGGTCGCTACATTTCCAGCATGGAGGCGGCTACACGCATTGCCGGTTTCCATATTTCCTCGAAGTGGCCTGGACTCAAACGCCTCCCCATTCACATGCCCGGGAAGCAGTGGGGCCGTATGGGCGAAGAGGACAACTCTGCTACCCTTCTAATGCGTTATATCGACCGCCCTCGACACCCTTCCCTCGATGCTCTCTCCTACATCGATTTTGGCACCAAATGTCGACTCATAGCACATGATCCCTCGAAACCTATCCGAGCCCGTGAAATTCTGGAGAGACACTTCCCCGATCGACCTCGCCAGCGAATTGTTATGTACCAGCCGGGCCATATAGCTGTCGCCCGCATCCAGATGGTCTATTCACGCCACGGTGATGTATTCTTCCTACGGGCACTGCTGGCTCACGGACAAAGTTACCATTCATGGGAGGCCATCCGCACTGTCGATGGTATCCTGTATGGCACCTACCGGGAAGCTGCCAAAGCATTTGGCCTATTTGACGATGAAAATGAAGGTGAAATGGCATTCCGCGAGCTGTTGGAGATTGGGGCCTCCCCGGGACAGCTGCGCTGGCTCTTTTGCCTCCTTGCGGTCGAGGGCGAAATCATTCACTTCGAGCAGTGGAATGTACATGAGGCAGAACTCTCTGCAGACGTACGAGACCGTCTTTTACGCGATTCTCCCTCCCCTCCCCTGGATGTGGTCCGAAATGAGACGCTGCTGTTGATACAACAAATACTCCGAGGATTGGGCAAGCGCCTATCGGATCTTGGCCTTCCAGAACCTGAAGAACAGCAGCCAGAGGTGGATGCCGAAATTCTGCGCTGGGGTGGGGATCGAGACAACCTTTGTGGTTTTGTGGATTCCCTCTTCCCTGAACAGGTAAGTTTCGCGATTTTCTTTCTCCACGCGTTGGATTGATAGGTCGTTAGCTCGTGGTTTACAATCGAATTATGGAAGCTCTCGATGAAGATTTTCCAAGACCCATTCACGTCGACGGGCGAGCGGGCCGTGGTAAAACCTTCGTACTCTATCCAGTGATTGGTGCCCTTCGAAAGGCTGCCGAGATTGTCCTGATCTCTGCCTCATCCGCCTTTGCTGCCAAGAACTATCCCGGTGGTCGAACAACCCATTCCCTATATGGCATTCCTGTAGACGAAGCATCTCCGTATCTCACGTCAATGATTCGCACAGCGCAGTCATCGCGTGCCCAGCTTCTCCTTGCTGGTCGTGTCCATCTCATTGATGAGATTGGTGGGCTGCATTTCAAGGCCTTCGATTGTGCTGACCGTCTTTTGCGTATGTTGACGGGAGAATCGGGTAAAGTGTTCGGTGGTAGATTTCTGATCACTGTAGGCGACTTTCGACAGGTGTGTTTCTATTTTCTTCCACCGTTAGCTCGCCGAAAACGATTTTCAGTGCGCGCCTGTCGTTCGCTATGCTGGAAAGCCAACAATTATCAAAGCGTCTTTGCGCACACAAGAAATCTTCCATCATTTCGAAGTCCTACAGCTCCTCCAATCACGTCGCCAGGCTGGCGATCCAGAATTCGCTGAATTCCTCGACGGCATTGGCGATGATTACCAACATAATACCGTGGACTTGGGTCGCCTTGCTCACACTCAATCTGTCTCGGATGTCATTGATTTTGTCTATCCCCTCGACGTCGTTCGCAACTCTGCAGAATGCATGAAACGTGCAATTCTCAGCCCCTACAACCAATATGTTGACGAATTCAACGATCGTGTCTTAGATCGGCTCGAAGGGGAGGAGCGAATTTACTATAGCCGCGACAGCATAGAAGGAGACGAGGAAGGTATCGAGGGCCAGAGGGAAGTCGATGTTGTGGGTACCCCAGACGTACTCAACTCCCTACACGAGCCAGGGATCCCCCCTCACCAGCTTCGCCTCAAGATTGGTGCCGTCTGCCGCTTCACACGAAACTTTGACCCTGCTCGAGGTCTCACAAAAAATACCCGGGTAATCATCAAACGCCTCTTGAAGTACTCGGTTGAAGTGGAAACCATTCCGTATCGTATTGCGAACCAAACAATCACTGCGGTACGCAGGTCGATACTGATTTTCCCTGTATCTCACAACCTTTCTTTTAGGAACGATTCCATATCCCGAGGATAGACTCCTTTTGGCAGCCCCAAAATTTCGGTTTCGTCGTACACCGCAAGCAGCTCCCACTTACTCTTTCATATGCAGTCACCTTCAATGGGTGTATTGGGCTCACCCTTCACAAACTGGCCCTTGATCTCCGCCGGCCAGTTTTTTCACATGGTCAGCTTTATTGTGCCGCCACTCGTGTGCCAAATGCTCGTGATGTTTTGATTTTGCGCGAGGTCGATGACAGCTCCACAGTAACGACAAACATTGTTTGGGATGAGTTACTGCTTTGAAATGAAATTCCACCTTAATATAGCACTTAGCCTGCGAGCATGAGAAATATTCAAAGAGGGAGGAGGCGGCCGAAGGCCGCCCATCCCCTTGTATTTTTTAAAATTGTGTTGTGTTTGAGCATTTTTATTTTTATTATTTTCACATTTACAAAATCCTAGCAGATCAATGGCCCGCTCACAGAGGCCAGCACCATCCCCATCTCTGCAACCCCAGACAATCTCCCTGTGCTGTTCTGGGAGAACAAGGAGAATCAATGCACAAGTACGGCCTTCAATCAGGCGGCCCACAAGCGGCTCTAGTACAACTAGATTCCCAACCTGCAACCCCTGATGACCTCCTGATGTTGTTCTGGGAGAACAAGGAGGATTAACGCCCGAGTCCAGCAAGCCCCCTGCTGGGCACCTTGAATCTGGCAGCCCATGATCACGTGGCAGCTCTAGTACAGCTGGGAGGACACAAATGCTCAAACACCACATGATAAAAGAAAATACAAGTAAAAAGACAAACAAAAATCCTCAAATGATGGAATCTCCTCACAAATAGCCCATAAATATAACTCTCACATCCCTTCAATATCTTTCCCCATAGAAAGGTTGACTTTAAGTACCGTGGAAACTAATGGTCACTTAGCACCCAAAAAGTAAGAGGCCCCATGGGGATCAAAACAGCTCTGCATAGTCAACACTGGGGAGCACATATATACTACAATGATTGGATATTGTAAGGGCAACCTCAGCTCGGTGCGTGAGCGTGGGAACTAGCGGGAGAATCCGAAGTAAATTCAATTCAAGGTACTAAATACAGAGTTCTAGAATACGCACCTAGCGGGAGAATCCAAAGAGAAGAAAGGATGAGGATTCCCACGCTAGGCGAGGTTTTTTATAGGTACTAGCCAGTAGCACGTGTCCGGAGGGATCGGCAGTGGTCTCGAGCTTGATCGCACAGCACGTGCCAGTGAGAGCGACTGGACGGAGGGGGACGGGGGGGAACGGAGTCCGGAGAGACAGGAGGCAACATTCCGGGTGGAGGCGCAGGCTGAGGTGCGGGTCCGAAGGCCGGACAGTCGGGCGAGGCCGGACGGTCGGACGGGGCCGGACGAAGGATTGGACGAGGCAGTGGGGCGGTGCGATGGGCCGGAGCCGGATGGATGGACGGATGGACGGACGGACGGGCGGTTCCCCTGACAGATATGGCCTTCCACAATGGCTCGCTTGAGGAGGAAATTTGACAGACAAGGGCAGCCAAAAGGGTTTGAGGTCCCTGGGAGGGAGAGCTGGGTGTGGAAGCTCAAGGGAGCGCTGAAGCAAGGAAGTCAGTCGTGGAATTACCACCTACCTAGTGTACTTTTTCCTTATAATCGGTAGTCACGAATCACGCACCCCCCTGTCGATCACGAACTTTGGTCGAGGTCACACATCACTCGGGTCTCTGTCGAACCACCAACCAATCACACAGGTCCCTAAACTGCTCCAAAAGTGCAAAAACCACGAAATTTTCGTGTCAAATGTCGAAATTTTCGAGGTGTCACGCAAAAATTTCATCAGTAAAACTGCACATTTCTCTCTGAGGTGTTTGCACTCTGAGCAGGTCTTTTCATAAACTCTGTTACCTTGAGAACTCTGCGAAATTGATCACTATATTTGGAAATGCAAAAGTCCTCAAACACCTCTCACTCTGAAAGACCTTATAAATAAAAAAATCTGAATATCTACTACGGCGAGGGAGGGATTCATCACCAAATACAGGTAAGTATCAAGCAGTGCTTATTGCGCAGAATCGAGTCTAAATGAATAAGGTCCACGAGGTGCGCATGGAGGTTCCGTTCTGGCACCATCTCTCCCGGAAAAGTGTCGAGACTCCGAAGCAACAGATAAATGTAGAATGAGTACAAGGAAAAAGAGCGCGTGTCAACAGAAAGTTTCACCACAAGTCATTCAAACTCCGACAACAGGCACAATTGGCATCAAGTTACATCTAGTCACATGCCATCGGATAACATACATGCCACGTCACTCCTTGACCGCGGCCACATCTCATCTACGCGTCTACAGTTATCGGATTCATCGACGGCGAGTATTCCCGACCATCATCATAACTGGACATTATTCAAAACCTTGTCCCGCCTGATTCCGAATCACCATTCGTGGCTCTTGATCAACTTTACTTCGAAATCCTCTCAATTGTTCCCGCCAAATACCACCCCTGCCTTCGCAACATCTTCTTTGCTATCCTTCGCATGGAAATCCCGCTCGGTATGGAGCATATTGATGAACTACTTGGTCTCGAAGCTGGCCAGGTTTCATTAATACTCCGTCCCCTACATTCTGTTCTCACACTGTCTTCTGAGCTAGATATGGTCGAGTTTCACCACGCCTCATTCAGGGATTTCTTGGACAGTCAAGAACGGTCATCGATCTTCTTTGTTGGTTCTCCAGAACACCGTGCGAAATTCGCTCGCGAAATTCTCAAAGCACTGGCATATAAATACGAGGATCGACAGAAAAACCGCACTGATCATGGGGTCCATTGGTATGTGCGCCCTATTAAAAAGCCAAAGTATATGACCTGATTCTGCGATGTAGGACCATCACAAGACAATGGATTAGTAATCTCACTTCTGTTGCACCTTCTGCAGATTTCGTGCCCCTTCTCCGAATGGTCAATCTGGATTTCGCCTGCTGCTGTGTTGACGATGTGGATACAAACATGAAAGAACTTTTGGTCTGGCTGAAAGTATGTCTACACATTCTTCATGCCATGATTCTCTAGCTGATTCCAAGCAGAAAATTCGCCCCATCCCTGAAGATTTACTCCAGCGCTGGACAGATTGGCACTTCAGCCAATCACAGGAATATTTCCAAATTGGCGCAAGGGAGCATTTACTGTACACGGGGACGGATGATTATCCAGACCGGACCGAGGCACAGATTTTGACCCCATCCCTCCACATCATACGTGTTCTGCACACCCGGATGAACGGTGAAATACAAAACCTACTAGCGTCCTGTGGCGAGGTCTTGGTGCAGTCCCCCTCTCTTTTGTACATCTTTCAAGCCAGAAGACTGCTTTTCAACAGACGGGAGGTGAACAGTGTCCCCTGGGAACATCGTATTTGCGGGGAATTCCGTGAAATTCACTTTGTATTGGATCTGTCGTGGGATGACATTCTGGGCCAAATTTGTTCCCTACGCCCACGCGCATCCCAGCAAGATCATTTTTTTGACATACTGTTCTTGTTCCTCCCTTTACTGTGTTGGGAACTAGACAGTCTCTGCCCAGCAGCCATGGTTTCCAAAGACTTGGCTTGCGGATTCCTTCGACTCATGCAGCGCACCAGAAACGGAGACCTTCCCATGGCGCTCTGGTAAGCAGATTATTCGACCTTGAACAACAGCCAATTATTCGCAGGAGCAACTTGAACGATTCACGGCGTTCAGAATGGGGTCGGTATATTCGATCTTCCCCACCATTAAACCCCGAGCTGCTAGAGCAGCTCAATCAATTCTTACCTCCCTGGGAAATGTTCTCAAAAGAAGTTCTTAAACCTGTTGAGTTTTATGATGTTGTTCAATGGCTAAAGGTGAGCTGCAGTTTTTTCTCGGCTCGTTCTCATAGCTTTCCAGACATCCCCTGACCCTCAACCCGACTTGATTGACCGATGGCAAGGCCATCTCACGGAAAGTATGGTTCAAGCAGGGAAGAATTACAGTGTGGAAGACCTGGAGAAAAGGTGGCAGGACCATTTGGAGAGAGAGGCAAACTTTCACGCACGGCCTCGGCCATTTGACGAGGAAATAATCCGATGCTGGGAGAGTTATCTGAGCCCGTTGATGGTGACGATGGTGGCGACGCCCATCACAGAATGATGAGAGAACATCTCGGCATCGGGATTGTGTTCATGAATCGCAGCGCAGGTGGTATTATAGGTGGCCTCGGACGCATTTGTATCCGGAAAGAACATTCGGAGGGAAAGGTGGAAAATTTTGTCATCAGAAACATTGACGGAGGATTGGATTGGATTTTGTAGTCGCCGTACAATATCGGCATCTAACTCGCTATCATCGAGGGTTGTGCCGTCGACGCCTTAATAAATTATCGGACAGTAGAAATCTAGGGAATGGTGTATAAGTTCGGGGGTAAGGAAGGGCCTTCCCTACCCGAAAGGCTAAACGGGGTTCGCCTCAGGATCTGCCTGAAGGGAAGACCTCTCCAGAAATCTTTCAAAATTTCCGCCCAAAATTTGTTTCAGGTTGATATTTTTCGTAATTCCAGATATTTTCATGGAACATTTGCTGAATCTTAGGAAGAATATCAGGATTTTGATAAGTTCTGCAAGAATTGTGAAACCTCCTAAATATTTTCCCACTCTTTCTCTCATTTCATTCTGGTCTGCATTTAGGGACTTCTCAAGTTGACCACTCGCAATACGGTCGGCGGAATGGTCGCTGTTGATTTTTTATTTTGATCACCGACACCTGTCATGGAGACAATGCGGCCACGTGATTGCAATGTGAATGTGTACCACCGCGCGTTGAACCTTAATAGAGCTTTACACCCAGTATACACGCGCCTCCGAGACTTCTTCACCAAAAAGGTTGGTATCACAGGGTCAAATGCTCTGTCCACTAGAGATACTACAGTCCTGGTTGTAAGGTAAGTAAGAAGCCAATCACATTCAAAATTAAAGCCATTAGCCGGGACTACTCCTCTTCTTCCGCGTTTTTAAACGCTTCCATTTCCATCAGAGCACATCTCTGCCCGCATTTGTGTTGATCAACAAAAGTCTGGATCATCAGGAAAACCCTCCATTCCCATTTGGGAACCAATTGAAACATATGCCAACACTTCCTAACATATTACGCAAATTTGATGAAAACAAGAGCGCGGTTAAGGAAGTGAACTCGCCAGCGTTTGAATGAGCGCTAAAACGCAGCTGGAGCCGAGGGGTGCGACAGAGGCTGCTGACAGGGCGCAGTATAATGTCGGATTCAAAGTGGGCAAGAAACTAATCACATGGCGAGCGTCATAAAACCAAAACTGATAAGAATCCGAGTAGCAGTGAATCGAAGTTGATATGAATGAATCGAAGTTGATAAGGATCGGATAAGAATCAGAGTCGATGGAGGCGGAGCGCCGTCGGCATTGAGCGGCAGATCGGCAAAAGCGGATGGGAAAGTTACAGAAGCTCGGGATTGCGACGGAGTTGAAAGGCATGAGCGGAGCTTAAATAGCTTCAGACAGACAGCGTAATTTTATAGTAAGGGTAATGTCGGGTTGGTGAAGAATGTGAGAATGGACTGGTCCCCAAGAATTCCCACCATTTAGGAACATTTTTCAAACAAATGCGACCAATTGGCACTGAATGGCAAAGAATGCAATGGATTTGGGTATAATAGGACAGTCTTGACACTGAATGAGGGACAGAACTGCAATGAAAACAAATTATATTTGTGCAAGCAACATACATACATACACAGGGTATCTAATTATGTATTGAAATTGATAGATCCACCCACATTCCAGCATTCCAAACCAATCCAACGAGAATAAATAACTCTATTGAAGAGAAATGAGTAAATGAGCAATAAGCAATATGAATATATGAACCTTGCGTGATGGACTGTGGTTCATAAAGGGCTGCCCGGTGGTAGAACACACCTAGTATTGAGAATAATGGAATAGAGTCAGCAATGTGAAAAGGTTGGCCAGAAGAACGCACAGGGATCACGGAGAAGTCAGGGATCACGGAGAAGTTGTGATATCAAGAGCACGTAAGTGGCATCGGGTGAAACTAAGCGGAACTTTGAGCGATGATGTGGGCAAGCGAAGTGATGAGGGTTGCTATGTGAACCAATTTAACGTGGAGGGCATGCAACATACCTTGCTCTCGACCTCTGCAGGGGAATGAAGCAGGGAGTGCCAGGTTTCAGCTAGAGAAAATCCAGCCAAGGTACGGTCAGAGACCATTTGGGATGAACGAACACCAACGAAAATGCTGTGAGTCTTCCTCGAGAAAAGAACAAAGGAAGCAGACCTACCAACAGTGCGCACACAGCAATGTGTCGGAGTTGCATATTGGAAGAAAAAGCTGAGAAACAGTTGAGGAGGGACGGAAGTCAATAGAACGACATGGGGGGAAAGGAAGAAAGGTATTGTTGGCACTTACGCAACAAGGTCGCTGGTTTATGATGTCCAGGTGACAGCTGTCTCAATTCATCGGAGACCGAAGTTGCCCGCAGTTCCGCGTTGGCGAACAGCATGTCCGTAATTAACATGATCGGAGTTGAGCGGACTTTGAATGACTTCATCGAATTTGTGCAACACAGTAAATGGAGTGAATAGGGAGGTTGTGCAAAAGCCGCACGAGCCGCGTGCGGCTTTTTTGCATTGTGCAAAGCCGCATGCGGCACTCCGCGGCTTTTGTTTCCCTATCAATTCTATATCCGAACCTTGCTAGAAGTTCGTTGCAATCTGTTGATGCTGATTCCGGTAATCAGGTGGGAGATGGAAGCGTGGAAGATGGCGTTTTTGGCAGCATCACGGCCATAGCCGCACAGCGGCTGTCGCGCCGCCGGAAAATGATGTCAAATATGATGCACATCATATTTGGTAAGTGGTTTGACGTTGCATAGCACCTAATCTACTCATATTTCCTTGAAATACACATTGATCCGCTCACCAATCCATCGGTTTTATCCCACGGCTTTGCACAATGCCCAAAAGCCGCACGCGGCTGGTGCGGCTTTTGCACAACCTCCCTAATGGAGCAACATGGTGGATGTCTTACCAGACTTGGTCTAGGCTCTGCCAATGAGTCTAACACTCTTGGGTTACTGTTCTGCTCCCGTTTCAAGCACCTCGGCAAAAAATGTTTCTGAATGTGATTCAATCTCAACATTTGGTGACCATTTGGGAATAATTATCGACATTCGAGGACTGTCAAAATTTTTGGAAAATTTGTGGACAATTGGCAATGGGGGTTTTTCCTGATGATCCCCTTCTCTCTGCGATCTCCAGCCCCGCTATCACTGTGTCTACGTAAGAGCGAGTCAAAAGACTTCATTATTAACAGCTCGTACCCAGTAAGTATATGGGACATGAGCTCAAAGAGGACCAATGCTTTATTGGACGGATCATGGTTCTCTGATGCTATAACTGGCTGAGTGGCTGTATGATTAATTAAAGGGAAAAACTGACATTGGATATCAGCAATAACCAGGCTCTTGCACAATCAGATTGTCAAAAGTCTGATGTATGCCCCATTGCATCGTATAACTTGACACAATTGGTTTGGTCGATGCACAGGTGTGTTCTATTTCTCTAGAGATGGCGCAAGTGAATGCTCGAGCCAACTCCAGACCTAGCGTTATGTCGCAGGCATCCCATAATACGTACATTAACGCGCCAAGGAGGGAAATCATGGATTTAACAAATTAGTACAGATCCCTGCAGTATAGAGAACTATGTACAGCAAGGCAGACTATCATATGTAACGCTAGGCAGAAAGTCGTTTGAAAGTCAAACGTTAGGCTTCCTTCTCGCCGTTATTGGAATCACCTGATTTCTCCATACTCGCAGCGCTCGAGGTGAACTCCCTCTCAGTATCTATATTAGGTACCGGTCCCTTGAACCAATAGACACCTCCGAGTCTGTAGAATGGAAAATAATACCCGACAAGAGACAAAAGAACCCACGCGCCGAGGCATGCGCTTGTATAGTTCATGCTGACAGACGAAACTATGGGTGTTGCTGGGAACATAAAGACTATCATCATAAAGACCATCCAAACGAGGGAGAAGATTGAAATCGGAGCACTCTGTGGTGAAACGTAAGGATATCGCGTCGAGAGAGAAGAGTCAAACTTACGAGACGACCGGTATAGAACGGTCCAGGTGTGAAATCGTTTTTGAAAGCGAATCGGCAGAAGATGGGAATGATATACGAGAGGTATTGCGCAACAATGGGGAGAGAGAAAATGGTGGTAATAGCGGTTGGTCCGGCGAAGACAAGGAGAGTGAAAATGAATGCCACACTAGTAACAACCCAGACTGCGTTGACGGGTGTTCCGGTGAACTGGTTCATCCGGTAGATCCAGAAAGAGAATGGAAGAGCACCGTCTCGAGCGAAAGCAAAAGTCTGGCGTGATGCAGCCAAAGTCTAGGTAATAAAAGTAAGTTCGCGGTATATATCAGAAAAGTTACCAACATACAAGGTTGGCTTCACTCAGGAATCTGGCCGGCTCATAAGAAATAGCATTCCATCGCAACAAAGATAACTCACAAGGCTAGTGCAATAAAATTAAACATAGCGATTGTAGCCTTCGGTCCCAAACTATTATGCAGTACCTATATAAAATGCTTATGTAAGGTGTTGTGAGGAAGATGGAAGCTCGGCTGCAGCTTGCCGTTGCGAAAGGTTGACCAGTAGGGTCAGAAAGTATGGACAGAAGATCATTCCCCATATAGAATGCGATGGCGATGTTAACCGCTAGCGCGAGGTCAAATCATGGCAATTGGGCGAGAAAAAATAACTTACCGACACCGGCTATGACCGCGATACTGGTAGATATCATATTCGCCCACGGGACCGTAAATTTGGCATTGGAAGCTTCCTCGCTAATGTGGGCAGTCACATCGAAGCCAGCTAGATAGCAAGGCCGCTGTTACTAATCGAACCTTGTTCACTCGACAGGGTCATACCAATAACCCAGAGTGGTGTGAGGAAACTTAAGCAAAAGGTAAATCCGTTGGGCCAGTCGTTGACTACGTCACTGAATTAGATGGACGGCCGAAGATGAACGGGACACAATCGCACCATTGTCAAATCCACCCAGAGCATATCTCGCATCATTCTTGAACTCCTTAGGCGTTGCAGCTGGAAGAGATACGATCACCACTAAAATCAAACTATCGATGTATTAGTGACACATCCCAGAAATCGTTGGGCAGCACACAGGCAAAGTTGACAGCAATGACGAAGCTTTGCAAACGAGCCATGATACGAGTAGCAAAGCAAGCAACTAAGGCTTGTGCTACCAGCACGGCGGTAGATATACCGCTAAGCGCCAAGTCAGATTGCCAAGTGCAACGGTACTAAGGCAAGTGGGCACTGACAAAAGCTGCGCAGTGGTAGGCGCCCAGGTGAAGTTCGATCCGATGGTAACACAGGCAGCAATCTGGAGCGTAATCGACCATGCAACAGACGCAACACCGGTCATGAGGTATATAGTGTTTGAATCTAATCATTTGTGTTAGTCGCAACTCTTGCAGCGGATACGAAGTACTCGCAACCAACGATCCACGAGAGGAGATTGCGGCATCGCGGAGAGGCATACCGGTGAGTCCAATAGTACAGCCCACCAGCGGTAGGAGCAGCAGATGCGAGTTCCGATACTGCGATGCAAACGAGAGTGATAAAGAACCCAGCAATCAGCCACTAATGATTAGGATTCATTAGGATGATGAAAGTATACATGAAGTAGATATATAGCACTTACTCCCCAAATCATCGAGATCGGTCCACCATTAGAGACAGAGATGAAGAATACTGAACTATTGACCCTCATCGTCAGAAACACAGCTGGTCCATGAAACTTACGCGATGCCAGGCACGACGGTGACCATGCTAAAGGAGAGGCCGAACGTCTCCCATAGCGTGAAGTGTCTTTTGAACTCTTGCTTATAGCCCAGCTCAGCCAGACGAGCCTCGTCACTGTTAAGACTCCGAGTGGTAGCCATGATGGAGGAACTACAGAGAGAGAGCTCCGAGGTCCCATGAAGCAGAGCAGCTTGTTTTAGATACAGGCGGGAATCCGAAGCTCAGCATTGAGTCGGAAGAAATAACTCTGCCGTATGTTACGTTATATGCCACAAGCGTCGCTGATAACGTCTCCCATGGCGTGAAGTGTTGCTTATAGCCCAGCTCAGCCAGATGAGCATCTCACTGTCAAGACTCTGAATGGTAGCCATGATGGAGGAGCTACAGAGGGAGAGCTCCGAAGCCCAAGAAGCAGAGCAGCTTCTTTTAGATACAAGCGAGAATCCAAACAACAGCATTGAGGCTTGCATTGAGTTGGAAGAAATAACTCTGCCGTATTTTACGTTGTATACCACGGTTATTGAAGCGTCCCTGATAGCCCTGAAGGCCTGATAGGCCTGATGACCTTTATCTCCTGCTAATGTACGGCTAAGTATGGGTTTTTACGGGTACAGTAGCCCGTGCCGTAAAATTTCTCTCTGAACAGCTGCCGGTACGGTACGGGGGGGTGTAGAGCGGAGTCTGGATGCTTCTTACTCGGGTATTATCGAAATTTTAGTCATGTCCCCATTTGGATTCTGGGCAATGTCTGCCTGTGATGGAGGGTCTCTGTAGGTGGCAGTTGAATTCCCTAGGCACTCTGCATGCCTTCAATTGTCCTCTAGTGCTGTCTAGCCTTTGTTGACATGTTTTGTTATTTTTTCTTGTTTCTAAATTAGTTGATGGAAAGAATTGGCTTAGGGTTAACTGGTTTTGAACATTCGAAAATCCTCTCGGTGACCTGTGACATACTCGAAAATTTTCGAAAATTTTCGTGCTTGTGACCTGTGACATCCGAATTGAATGAAATGGTACAGTACAGCCATATTTACGATAACGGCGTCCAGCCTTTACACATGTACAGACACTCGTGTGTCCTTCATCTAACTCGATGTGGCAAGTAGCGCCAGCTTCTTGGTCATGTGTCTTCAAAGATTCCGTGAAGATCGCTATATACTTAGTGTCAGGATTTTCAGGACCGCCGCTTAAATATCTCGTCAATCCACGTCAGCCAACCAATGGGGACTACAAGTCGTCTCTCTGGACAGACTACTATCCCCTCGTAAACTCGTTCCGAAAGACCACAAGTCTCTTATAATTTCCGTGGTTCACGTGACAGGATTTCTCTCCCACTCTCACAGCACATTCCATCACCTTCCGACTGGTCCATCGAAAGATGGGTCTGCTCTCGAACGAGATACGTCTCGCTGCCTTTCTGTGCGCATCTCTTGCGTCCGCTATCTATATTCTTTGGCGTAGCAGGGAAGCTCGTTCCAAACGTGCCCGTCTCCCGCCAGGTCCAAAGGGATATCCAATTATTCGCAATTATTACGACCTTCCCGCTGAGGGTTCTCATCTTCAATATTCCGAGTGGAAGAAAAATTATGGTATGTCCAGTGACTTTACTGTCAACTTTTCGTGTTTATCCCACTAGGTGATCTTATATTCCTCCGTATCCTTGGCCGAAATATCCTCGTCTGTAACTCTCGCGAGACGGTAATGGATATCCTACACAAACGAGGCGCCAACTCGGCCGATAGACCGAGAATGCCTATTCTCGAGCGCTGGTAAACCTATTCTTTCTTCGTTGTGGAATAGAAAGTCTTCTGACATTCGAAGGTGCGGACTTGGCTTTGCGACCCTCACCTGGAAGTATGACGGTGAGGTCCACGATCGACGCAAGATGGTCTTCCAGAGTGCCAACAAGGACACGATGCCTCACTACGAACAGTATATGCACAAGGAGGCCCTTGATCTCGCTCGCAGGATATTAGCAACACCAGAAAAGTTTCTCTTCTTGATAGACCGGTGAATATACATAGAGTTCTGTCGAAGTTCCTCGTTCACGAGCATGCTAGAATGACTGGAACCACAATCATACGAATTGCCTATGGACACGCTGGTACGCGCTATCTTTCGATCTTTCCGAGAATCATCGGCTCACTGTTTTCTCTCGGTGTATATTTAGTCGATACCGAGCACGACCAGTGGATCGAGTTGGTCAACAACGTAAATCGCTCCCTCCGAGAAGCATCTAAGGCTATAGGTAGTCACATCGCTGAAGTTCTCCCCTTTTGTACGTCTCTCCTTCCCCGATCAGCCTCGAGTCTGACCTTTTCTGTCAACTACAGTGACGCTCTTCCCCGCTTGGATCTTCGGTCATAAGGAAGCCAAGGCCTTCAAGGCCTGTTATGACTCCATGAATGATATGGTGAATCTGCCCTTCAATATGGTCAAGAAACAAGTCGTAAATCCCCTCACTCACTTTTCACTGTCGGATATCCACCAAGGCATCGCCCTGGGCCATTAGGAACGTCAAGAAGCTGCCCCATCGATGGCTAGATGGTTGATCGAACAGAACATGAACCCGGATGGTAGTATCGCGAACGAACACATGATCAAGGAAATCATAGCAGAGTCGTTCTCGGGTAAGACTATTTCTTTCCTTCTTCAACATTGGTCTGATTCATCGAGTCCAGCCGGTGCTGACGTCGTAAGCCATGATCATCCGGATATAGCTCTGATCGTGACCTCTGCTCCTGCAGACGGAAGCTATGATCAAAGTCTTTATCCTTGCGATGTTGGTCAATCCCGACATCCAGAAAAAAGCACAAACATACATCGATGCAGTTGTTGCTGATGGCCGAATGCCAACTTTTTCCGATCGTCCTCTACTGGCTTACATTGACGGCATTTTGAAAGAGATTATGAGGTACCTCCGCTTGAACTCGTTCGGCCATTCTCATAACAATCTCTCGAAGGTGGAAAGTCGTAGCTCCCATTGGTAAGTACTATGTGATGTCCCTCGCAGAATATTAACTGGGCATGATACTCCAGCGTTACCTCACCAGTTGATCAATGACGAGGAGTACAACGGCTATTTTATCCCCGCAGGAACTATGGTCGTTCCAAATTCCTAGTAAGAGATCTTTCATCTCCTAACATTGACTCATCGTTACACCTACATCGCTAGTGAATGCGCCAGAGACGAAACCATATTCCCCGAACCTGAAGAGTTCCGTCCCGAACGTTTCACAGATGGGGTTAAGCTCTTTACTACCATCGTCGAGCCCCGCGACTTTGCTTTTCGATATGGACGTCGGTTTGTCTTTTCGCTATTGTATGTTACTTTAGTTTCTCACCTGACTTCCTCTCAGTGTCTGTCCTGGGCGTCAAATCGCAGACTCGACTCTCTGGATAACGATTGTTACAATGCTATACGTCTTCGACATTCGCAAAGCTATTGGTCCCGATGGTCAACCTATCGAACCTGATCTCGTCCTGGCAAACTCTGCGATCGCGAGGTACTTGTCGTTCGTTGCATTCACTTGTTCCGTCTAATATGCCTCTATCTACCCGTTTAGCTTCCCGAAGCCGTTTGTCTGTGACTTTATCCCTCGCTCCGCTCAGCATATCGAAATTCTCAATGCCACGTACGACTCCGTTCTTCCTAGTGCTACAACCAAGCCTGTACCGAATATAGTTTGATTACCTGCTTCTACGATGATTAGCCCATTCACTATGTAACATGTGTCAACAAGATACCGTTATCTCCATGCTTTCCACTCACCAGTGTGATCGAAGCAGGAAAGAAAGAGCCTGCCGCGGCCGACTCGTCATTCTCCGGGCGAGTCCGATTTTCGAGCTAAGGAGTATATATATACTGCCTCCCGACTGACCCTACGACCTGCTTCTGTAAGTCACCAACGTGTATCTCTAGATCTTCCGCGCACTCGGTTTTGGCTATAATAAATAATCCATCGAGGCTAACTTAGCATGCTCCCCACATTGCTGGATTGTGTTCCTTCCGTTGATACTATGACTTGACCCCAGTTCGAACGGGAGGAACTTCGGGTCACGGTGTATCCGAGAATATACCCACCCCACAGAAAGTGGATGCGCACCGCACCGGCTGGTCTTCTTTTTATATCTGGGTCCTAGCTATATATGTCCCGCCCCGCGGGACCAATTTTATCGTTCCCCCGGATATTCCTGCAGGCTGGTTTTTTATCCTATCACCCTGATTCTTCTTGAGGTATACACCCCTTACCCCCTTCTTATTTATGGAGATGCATGAGGATTTTTCCGGGCATTCCAATCCTCTGAAAATTCCAGATCCCCGAACGCTAAAAAGGTGGATTTTTTGGGACCCACGACCACGTTGCTTCCCAAAAAAAACCAATCCAGACCCGGTTGCCTCATTTTCTTTTGACATTACCTTGGTTGCCTATATGTGAGCTACCATCATGGCAAGTCTCGGCTCATTGTGAACAAAATTCATAAAGATATGCCTCACGGGGCATAAAATTTGGGCAGAAAAGGTGGAAATTTGCACCACCTACCTTACCGCGTTCATTTCTCCAGCAACCTGCCTCAATTTTCGCACCATCCCCACCGCCTACCTCCTGCCTCCACCCACATATTTAAATCACAATATTCGGACAGCAACTGACGACGTTCTCACCTTCCTATTCAGGCACGCTGGCGTTGAAAAAACCCGCCCCGACTTTCCCACACTATTCTCGGCAAGCATCCGGGGATAATTCCAAATTCGGCTGCTTTCCCACACTAAGTTTCTTTCTGCCCCAAACCAAACCTGACGTCACCTTAGTTTTCGACAATTTCAGCTACTAAGTTGTTGCTTGCCCCGGGCCGCGCCCCGCTTGCAAAACCCTTTGCCCCGGGGTGCGCCCCGCGTAGAAAGACCCTTGCCCCGGGGCGCTCCGCTTACCAACTCCCACGCTCCTCCATGCCCGTCAAAATACCGGTCCGCGCCCCGCTTCTAAAGACCCCGGGGCATGCCCCACTTACAACATCCTTGCCCCGCGGGGCGCCCCTCCAGTCCCATCAAATCCTCACCGGCCCGGGGCTGCCCCATCCCAGTGCCCCTCCGAGTACGCCTGCCCCAACCCCTATTCGGGGGCCCTGCCCAACACACCCCCGCCCTCCGAATTGCTTGAAAACACATCCCGCAATTCCACTTTCCTTTTTAGGCCCACTGGCGTCCCGGTGTTTGAACGAGCATGCCCGCGATCAAATGCTGTGCTCGTCTCATCATTCACTCAGACACTTCGTGCTAACGTTGAATGCGATCACCCAACTCCCCGACTACTCTCCCTCAACTTCGAAGGCACTTCTAATGGACTTCTAACACACTTCTAACACTGTTCCCCCGGCCTGGTCTCCGATCCCCTCCCGACCTCCAGCCACGTCACTGGCTCTCGAATTCGTGCTCGCTCGCTTCTAACGCCTGTACGCCCCTACTTCGAACGAGTGCCCCGTACTTCTCACACCCCGCACTTCAAACACCAGCTTCGCCTACTTCTAACGCACTTCTAACACACCCAGCCACTTCTAACGCGTACCACCCACTTCTAACCCTGCTCGCCTACTTCTAATGCACACCCGGCCACTTCTAACCCTGCTCGCCTACTTCTAACGCGCACCCGGCCACTTTGCGCTTCGAACCCGCTCACTGCCTTCTAACCCCCGCTTGCCGACTTCGAATGCCCCCTTCGAACCTGCCCCTACTTGGCATGCCTGCGTGTGCCTGCGCACTTCGAAGGCGCACACTGCCCACCTCGAATCCGCACCCGCCTGCCCATTTTGAGTGTCTGCTCCCCCACTTCTAACATACTCACACCCTCTTCCAGCTGCTGCCCGCCCTAACTTCGAACGAGCGCACACCCTTCGCAATGCGCTCATGCCCACTCTCTGCGCCCACACCCCCATTGAGCCCCTGCGCGCCCACGTTGACCATGCGCCCACCCACTTCCAACGCCCACGCCGCCCACACCATGCCCTTGAAACGCGCCCCGGCCTCCGAACCCTAACGCCGCGCTCGGCTTGCGCGTCATCCGTCATGCACACATACTCTTCGCACACTCACCCCCCATTGCACGCACACCCGGGGCACCCACCGGCCGCAGCCACGCTCATCGCGCACGCAAACCTGTCGCACGACGCTTGTCGGGGACACTCGTCTTGCGTGATTGAAAATTTCGCCCTGAACTATCTCCCACCCTCGCTAGATGCCTCACTAAGTAACTTATGTAAATTAACTTAGCCTGCCAAAGTTAACTTAGGTGAACTTATGGCAGGCTAAGTGAGTTTCACAAGTGAAAGTGCAAGTTTTTGATGCCATCTGATGGCATAAGTGACTTTCTCTGATGGCACTTGGCAGTAAAGTGAACTTAAGTTACGGGAAGTGAACTTAAGTGACCGGAAGTGAACCTAAGTTATGAGAAGTGAACTTCAGGTTATTGATAATAAATGCATGCATTCAATAATACTACAACACACGGGTGGCCACGGAGCCGAAAACCGGAATAACAAAAATAGAAGTACGAAGATGTGATGCTGTCGAAGCCGCGCCCACTGTTGCATTCAAGTGCGGACACTCATGAACAGTTGTGGCCAGGCATAATATTTACCAAATTAAAATGTGAATGCAAGGAAGTGAAATGTCGACAGTAGAACTATACATTGCAGATAAGGCTGCTGCAAAGAATGATGTGAAAAGGAAGAAAAGATGGTGCACAATCAGCAAGCTGTGAGGGGCAGAGTGGTGGTGGTACCAGTAAGATATCAGGAAACTGATTCTCAGTCAGTTCTATCACATAGCACAAGGGCTTGTGGTGTGACTGAATTTTGTCATTTCTCAATTTTGAACTCAAAAACGGCTTCACAACAATGTTTGAAACATAATACATACTCCAGATCAGTATTAACAAGCCTCAAGCAACTTAAATGACTTAGAACCTTGATTTAGTATACCACTTTGAGTCGGACACCGCCAAGTTCGCGTAAGTTCGCGTAAGTTCGCAAAAGTTAAGTGACCCAAGTGTGGGAAAAGATCAGTTAAGTGCGGCCACTTAAGTTTGGGTGGTAAGTGAACTTACCAAGTTAGGAAATAAGTTCCTTTTTGCGGACTCCCCTCGCTGTCTCGGAGACCCGGCTTCTAGATCCCTCAGTATGTCTTGCACTCAGCACCGGGTTCGAAAGGATTTCGGTCAATGACCGTGAGCCAAAGCCACACCAGGTCCACGTAAGACCCATCAAGTGTGCGGTATTTTCACTCTCTTTATGATTGGAGTGTCTTTTTGTTCGGCATTCCATCCACCGTCCTTCAACACTTTCCCAGAATCAATCCTGAGTCCAGCGCAGAAATTATCACCTCTGCTTTTGTTTTTCAATCCGACCCCAAACTTTGGCCAACTCCCTTGAAGCTTCTGAGCCTGGAACTTTGACCTCAATCGTACCTGGTGCCACGTTTCCCATTTGTCAACCTAGACTGATGCCCAATAGGCCGATATCTCACCCCTCTCTCTGCAAGTCATCTCAACTAGATCTTCCTTTCTTCAATCGGGTGGTCCAACGACATCCAGAACCTTGTCAGGTATGTGAAGAACAACCCATCTCGCTCTGACATTTCTGGATCGCAATCATCCCTGGTCCTAATTATTCATGTGTTCGTTCCTTATCTTCGTCCGAAACTACATTCACTGTGTTCAGCCCTAAAATAGCCGAGGCCAGAATTCATCTAAAATCACGTCCCCTCTGCGTATACCTCGCGGGGAGTCGGTATTACGTTTTTTGCCTAGAGTTCATTTCATCGGTAGATTCATCAGATCTGAACACAACTGTTATCCATTATTAAATTCATGTAGTCATCCTCTTCCATCCTGGACAGATTCGGTGTGACTAAGGTTGACAAGATACCCCTCCTGCCCATTTCGCTGATTGGTCCTCATCATGTCTGCAAATGCCGATTCCCAATGCTGTGTGGATCAGCTTTCCATGCTTGCGCCAAGTCCCGTGTGTAGTCCTTCATATCCCCCAAGTCTCTTCCCTCTCCTAATGTGTCACGGTGTGTCTTAAACCAGCTCGCTCTCAAATTCCTCATCAACCTCTTTCAGTGGTGGAAAGGCCTTGTTAAATTTTCCCGTGCAATGTTGCCCTAACTAATTGGAGTTCAGCTTTCACCCCGACTCCAACGGGGCAAAACCATACTGGCTAAATTTGTATAACGTGCTATCTATCCTTTCCTACAACCTGGGCCCAGGTTCTTGGACCAGCTACTGTGGTTTGTTGTGGGCTGCAACTGCGTTCATGAGACGCATAGGCTACTGGTTTATGCTGAAGGGCGTGAAAAGGACACGCGAGGCAGTTATCGAGCACGCACTGCTCCTCAATCCCAAAAAACCGTTCCCGCTGCGCTGCGGGAACACCCCCGCCCTCAAAAATTCTTCCCCAAAACCGTTCCCGCTGCGCTGCATGAACGGAATTAATTTCCAAAAAGATTCACCTCAAAAAATTCCCAAAAAACCGTTCCCGCTGCGCTGCGAGAACACTCCTGCGCTCGTCGCTGCCCACACCGCTGCCGCTGCTAGGGAGCTTAACGCGTAGATTACCATCGCCATCTGTATGACCCGTATGCCTAATAAGTATATGGTTTCCTTTTTTTCCTACTTTCTTTGTATTTTCTTCTGTGAGAATGATATGGCTGCAATGACCTGTCAATGCTGTATTGGTTGCCTTCCGCCTTATAGATCTGGCCCATACAACATATTCTCTATATATGGCTTGCGCATCTTGCAAAGTTCACAATAGTTATCTACTTCATGCTGGAAATATTGCGAGGTGGGTTATTCTAATATAATTATTGCGCACTTGTTCAACGCCGGTTTCCCGCGGACACGCTACGTGATTGTCACGTGATGTGTACATCAAAACGTACACAATGCCTTCTTCCTTGTCTCCATGCATGCCACTGAGCCACTGAGCGCCGTCGTATACGCAAGAGTAAACAACCGATCCGGGTGACGGTTGTTGTGCGGGCTTCGAATTGCATACGACTCGGACGAACGTGAAAAAATTGAGTCCACGCAAACAGCAGCTGCAGTGCCAGCTCATGATCGTCAGCAGCAGCACGCCTGTCTACCTCAACACCATCCCTGCTGGTAGTCTCGGTACCGACTGTCATGACACGAAGTTCCTGATTAGGTTCCAGACTGTCATGACAGGGGTCCCAAATTGGGATGTCATGACAGTCGGTACCGAGACTACCCTGCTGGGTCCGTTTTCGCTATGACCTATACAGTCCTGATTCTTACTCTGGAGTCCAGCGGAGTCCAAGATTGGATGAATTTCTGCGCAGTCTGACGCTGCATGAAGCTGTGCTGGTGGGGCAACGCGAATTCTACGGCAGGAGTTGGACAGCAAAGGAGGGCACAGTATCCGTATTCTCGATGGTGTGTTCTTTCTCTTTGACCTCAAGTCATCTTCTGTGCGTTTTCCGACAACGCGATGTATATCAGCATCCTACCTTTCGTACTGGATCCCGAGGTGATTTAGACGCGTGTGGGGCCTAACGTTATTCCGCCCAAAAAACTTGCTTTCATTGCTATCCTGGTGACATGGGATTTTCCCTCCTCCTATCCTCGTGAAACTTGCACATTCTATACCCCATTTTTGATTCTCTACCTCCCCAAGGTCAATTTCCCTATGAAATTTGTGCTCAATACTCTGCTATAAATATTTCAAAAGTGGTATCTTTATTTGGCGACAACTGGACCAGTATTTCCCATGCTAAAGTAGGTGACAAGGCGACAAGTTTCATTTTGATCCCATCAAAAACTAAAATTTTAGCCAAAATGATATCATCCCACTAACTTTCTGGCGACAAGCCATGTCCCACCTCTTTCGCTATATCGCCTTGTTGCCCGTATCTGTTGCCATGTCTCCTGAGCCACGTCTTGCTGTCGCCTGGCCCACTGGACCATGTCGCCCCCGCCCGTTTAGCCATGTCGCCTCGTCACCCCTGCCCATTTATGTCACCCGTGCATGCTATTCTGTGTTGCCCCGTCGCCTCCTCTCCTACACCCATGCCCATGCCACCCATGCACCCACACCCGCGCTGCCTATTCGCTCGGTTGCACATCCGCCGTATCGCCCACACCCGCTGTGTCGCCCAAACCTGCTGTGTCCCATGCATGCTATGCCATCTTACCCCACGCCTTCTCTCTTGCGCCCACGCTCCCCTGCCGCCGTGTCGCCTATCAGCTCGGTCGCTCAATGCTGAGTCGCCCACACCCACACCGTACTGTGTCGCACACGTGCTACGCCGTGCCGCCCCTCGCTTCACCCAGCCGTGCTGCCAACACCTGCTCATTCGCTCGTAAGCCGTGCTCACCACACGCCCGTCCACTTGCTCGGAAGCCGTGCTTGCCACCCACCATCCGAATACGTAGCTCGCCCGCCACACTCGCCACTGCTGCAAGCACGCGTCCAATCCCAACCAGCGTGCACGTCTACACCCGCGCAACATTTCTACAATGCCCATCTCCCGAGCCAGCACGCACCGCGGCGACCGTCTCCACCACAATCAAGCGCAGCGCGGCAAGCACCACGGTAGGACACGGGGACGACCCGCCTCCAGCATTTGACACCCTCTCTCTCCTCCTCACTACGCCGGATACGCGGGTTGTGCGTGACAGGCGGGTGCGGAGTCGCGCCGATGCGCTGCCTTCTGCGACGTCCCAACGCCATGTGTGGAGGCACCTTTGGGCAAGGGTACACCACTGCCGCCTCCACTCTCCAGCTCAATCTACCTCGCCATGTCTGCCGCGCCCCACGATTGCATCACTGGCGGTGCCTTTCCATGCAGGACGATATCCCATCGCCAGCGCGGAGGGGAGCGGAGATGGCTGGGCAGCAGTGCTGGGTAACCTCGGACGCTTGCGCAGCACTCCCTGCGCATCTTTCTCACTGCCCCCATCTCTTTCTTTATCATACCCCTATACTTACACGCCCGTTCGTCTCATTTCCATCTTTTTCAGTACAAGACATTGATCACATTTTGCATCACAATATATGTACTTCATGGAAGTCATTCATCCATCTGGGCTAGCGTGTTCTTGAATTACGAGTACTTGTTAATCGTTCATAACATCTTGTGTCCGTCATTTCACGACCGCGCATTTTACGGTCCTTATTTACCTTTTGTAATGAAAATAGTGGCTGTCCTTTAATTTCATAAGATTTTTGTATGCTCCTTAGTGGCAGTGTTTTTTCTGTCACAAATTTTTGTTACTTTTTTCAAGATTCATTAGATTTCGGTGGCTGTGTGTACACGTAAGCCTCGAACTGGGAAGAACGAGTGTTCAATCCGCGCTACGTTGGCTGTATTTTCATTCTATTTCAGCCTACTTTTTTGTTTTCTATGTGCCGGGAGGATAGGCGGTGTTTGTTGGTAAGAGATGTAAGAGAGGCCAAGCACCAGGGTCGTGGATTTCGCATACACAGAGGCCCGTCTGCGTTCAAGGTATAATCCCAATCAGTCTGGATGGTCAAATAGCTTCCACAGAAGCCAATAAAATAGATATTGGGCAAGTGTCAGGGGAACCACCCGTCCGACTCCGGCCCATCGCACCGCCCCACTTCCTCGTCCGATCCTTCGTCCGGCCTCGTCCGTCCATCCGTCCTCGCCCGACCATCCGGCCTTCGGTCCTGTGCCCCAGCCTATGCCTCCGTCTGGAACGTCGCCCTCCGTCCCTCCGGACTCCGTCCCCCTCCGACCCCCCGCGTCCGGTCGCTCTCACTGGCACGTGCTATGCGATCAAGCTCGAGACCACTGCCGATCGATCCGGACACGTGCTACTGGCTAGTACCTATAAAAACCTCGCCTAGCGTGGGAATCCTTATCCTTTCTTCTCTTCGGATTCTCCCGCTAGGTGCGTATTCTAGAAACCTGTATTTAGTAATGTCAATTGAGTTACTTCGGATTCTCCCGCTAGTCTCCCGCGCTCCCGCGCCGAGCTGAGGTTGCCCTTA